>JBAPLJ010001983.1:0-10562 GCA_037832345.1 Rhizophora mangle | reverse complement strand
TTGGTCTCTTGCTAAGTATGTGGCTGATTTGTAGCTTTGAGATTTGGCACAAATTTGGAGTCCCCCTTTTTTTTTGGATAAACTTATTAATTAACCGTAAGAAACAAGATGATGAACATAAGGAATTTGTCCCACTGTTTTGCGTACCTAAACGTTTTGATCTTGATACCTTAGTCTCGGCTAATTAGGGGACTGACTAGCAATATAAATATTTTCTTTCCAAAAGGACTGATTGGCATCTTTGGGCATTTGACATTTTGAGAGAAGTTTTTGGATGCTTTAGTCGCTTAAGTTGAGATGGTATCCCCAATGAAATGTTTGGTTATGGAAAAGATTAAGTTTGTTGCAGCATTCAGGGATGATGTATTTTGTTGGTCATCATAGATTGGCTGTTGGTTACTATACACCTTCTTATGCTATGAAATAATTTCTATTTAATCCTCAATGGGGTAAGGTATATTGTCCTCACCCATCCTTTAAGTTGTCTTGAGAATCCAGCAATAAAATCTCAGTGATCGTAGGATCAGACGTTTAATCTATGAGTCGATAAACATCTATTGAAGGAGATTCAAAATTTTGGTATTATGAAAATCCATCAATGTTCCACACTCATAAATTTGAGTTGGAGCATATATTTGGTTTGTAAAAAAAGACAATTTTTTCTTTCAAAAGCAAGGTCAAGTGCAAAAGGTCTTGGGTAATGCATATGAGTTAGAGGCCCTTAATGGTTCTACTTTGACCCTGTGTAATTTGAGTGATTTTGTATCAGATGGTTGTTTTAAAGATGCATCAATTTCTTAGAGGACATGAACATCTCTGATTATGGATGGTTTATCCTGAAGAGTCTTCCACCTTTGCAATAATACTGGCTTGGTTAAATTCATCAGAAACATTTTTAGAGATTTGGAAAGGTTTAAATAATGGTTTTGAAATCATTTTGGTTTCATCTTGAACAGAGGGATTATTTGAGGAAATAGTCTCGATATTTGAAGGCTGATTTCCAATTGTTTGTAAAATTTTGTTTGTATAATTGTTTTGTTCAATAAGTTTTTGGAAGTCGTTGGAATCTTTATGTTCTCTTCAGATTTTAAAAGGTGTAGCAGAAATGGTAAATCCCTTTATGTTTAAATTGTATTTTACAAGATGGGGGATGCATAAATTTCTATTTTAGAAACCATTCATCAATTTCCCATATTTGTGCTGTAGTTTGAACTTGTAGTTCATCTTCTTCCATAAAGGAAGTCCAAGGGTACTTAATTCCCCATTGAAAATAGTATTCATTGAACTAGTCAAAGAAAAATTTATGAGTTTTAGTTTCTAGTCATCCAATTATAATAGTCCTTTTGGATGGCTAGTTTTTTCTCAATTTGGAATTGTTTTAAAAAACCATTCTCATTTTTCTCTTTATTTTAGTTTCCATAAAATTCTTTTCTCAAAGCATCCTTCTTAATTTTAAAACCCTGTTTGAAATTTTTTCTCCAAGATATTAAGCTCAGGATTTACCTTATGCTTGTCTGGAAATTGTACTTAAGATGTTGATGCCTCTAGTGATTCAGGAGATCTTGGAGAAGTACCTTCGTAGGTCGTCTTTAGGTGCCTGTCTTCCTAGATCCACACCAGCAAGGTTAGAAATGTGACTCCTTGTCCTAGTATGACTAGGTGGGTGTCTGGGTAAGCTACTTCTTTGTAAGTAACTAACTATCTTTAAATGAAGAAATGATGCAGAACTGGAACTTGTGAAGTGTCTAGTAGTTGAAACACTAACGCTTCCGTCATTGTGTTAAGTGATCCTATTTACCTCAGTGGTAATACGAGATTTAAGTGTTATGGCATTTTTAATTTTCCAAGAATTAAATAAATCAACTTCATGCCCATTTGATATATCTTAAAGTCTATAGGTTGGATATGTGCATGTTTGTTTTGCCATAGCACACAATTTCTCCTCTGTCATCAGTTCCCTGTAACATTTTGGCATAAAAATGATGATTTCATGGCTTTATATTGGATACAATACATTAGGCTGAGGGGTATCGATCCTTCAGCAAACTTATTGTTGTGGATTTTTGACTTAAAGAGTAAGAACGTCAAAAAATGTTTTTATCATGCAAAGAGACAGTGAAATCAAGATAGCAAGTAAAATAGATTGGGTCAGAGCAAAGACTAGATTCTATAATGCCTAACAGAGAATCATCAAAGTTTAAAAGATGACAATCGTTAAGTGCAGCAAGTATATATGTGTTAAGTCTTTCTCTGGATAATAGTTTAATGCCTACCTGAACCATGCCAAGATGTAGATGATTGTAATGCTTTTAATGATATCTGATGGACTTAGAAAAAAATAGCCTTACTATTTTAACAGATCTAAAGGGAGACAACAGTCCCTCTCAATAGTTTTAATGGTATAGTTAGTTCTTCAGAGAATATTGAATTGACTTGTTTGGTAAATTTTGTTTTTCAACCTATTTGGGAAATTTGCCAATTTTCAATTGATGTATTAAAATTTTTCAATAAAAATTTCATTACAGTTTATGGTTCCCAAAGAGGAAGCTTCAAAATCATAACTTGATGTAGAAGGTCGAAAGAAGGTAGACATGCTCACCAATAAGTAGAATGATACCTACAATTGGAGTAGGTGTGAGATTTGTAGGGACGATGCTCAAGGCTTTACCAACGGTCTAACTTACTGCCCTCACCGCGGGACTTGCTGCCAGGAACACCCCCAAGATACTCTCCACACACACTTATCTCACGGCTCATGCTTGATCTCATGCTAATTAAAAATACTCTCTATTTTGTAATTTATGGATGTATTTTCTTTCTTTTCTTTTTTATTCTTATATATATATATATACACATACATACATACATACATACACATACATACATACATTTTCTTTTTTTTTGTACTTTACATAAGTTTGACAAATTTGGAAAGCTTGAACCTGGATTCATGTAGAATTGTGATGAAAGGCTAGTCTATCTAACAAGTCACAATTTAAATCTTCTTCCTTCTCTTTTTCTTTCATACTGGCAAATGTTTTTTACTCTTATGATTATTTTAAAGTACTTTTTTAGTTCATCGATACCTAGCATTCTCATTTTATGCATACTTAAATATTAGAAGTCCATAAGCTAGACATTTGGTATTCATCATTATGGAATGGAGATTCTAACTATTTTAAATCAAATTTTCTCTGTACATTTCCATCTTTCATATCCAAAATGTTTCATATTTCATACTCAAAATTATTTTAGGATGTATTAACTATTGAATTGTCTATCATATATGCTTCTTAAACTTAAGGCTTTGTATTTTGGTTATGTGAGATTCTAGCATTGAAATTTGTCTATGGATGGTAGATTAGTTGTGCAATTTAGTATGTTTGCCAATACTTTGCATCAATATGTCTAGTTTTGGATGCATCTGCTATTTGTTTCTGTCTCTCTGTCTCTGTCTCTGTCTCTATCTATATCTCTGTCTCTCTCTTTACATTGATCTTCTTATATTATCCTAGGTATAATAGTATTTGATATACCCCCTTTTGCTCCTCCTCTTTTCTTGCTCACCTTACTTCCATCTTTTTATTAGTTGTGTTAATTTTTCTCTCTAATTGATTGGATTTCATAGCCTATCAACATTTGAAAATGTTTTTGGTATTGTCAGATATGGTAGTTGGAAGCAATGGTTTTGGCCACCTCTCTAGTTAGACATTTACATACTTGATGAATACGCATGAGTGGTTTTACTATATTTCCTTTTAGTTAGTGACTAGTATAAATCCACTTCTTAAAGATTTTTGGTCAATCTAGTTGATGATTGGAGAATATATTTCTTTTTTCAACCCATCTAATAAAGTGGACACTCTTATATGATTGTCAACTTTATTTATGTTAAAAATTTGTAATTGGTGTTTGATGTCATCTAGCCATTATAAAGGGAGTGGCATGCTTTATTTTATATCTTTGAAATTTTGTGTATGGATGGCACATTTGGGCTTTCCAACCATGTTTGTCCAAATGGAGGTCATTTAATGATTAGTTTGGGTTGCTAGAGTTGTGGAAAAGGTAATCATATGTTCTAAAGAAACTTAGATCATTAAATGGACTGTATGAAAATCCAAATTAAGTTTATTGGCTGTGATAATGGATATTAGCATAGCTATTGATATTATATATAATACTAGATTTAGTTGTGAACAATTAGTCTTACTAAAATGTTTGTTTCCAAATTGTTATTCTTGCTGATGTACTTTTGGTTCAAGTTTCATTCACTTGACAACAACATCCTCTTTAATTTGGGATCAAAGATGAGTAAGTTAGTTGGTCCTTGCTACATGGTAAAGGAGTAATGGTGCACTCTTGCAACTAAAAAATTGTCAATACCTCTAGTCACAAGAAGTCATTTATGAGAAATAATTTGACTTGTAACTTAACTAACCAATTTTGTGCTTTTTGGTAGAAACCTTGCTTCACAAATTAAAACTATAATCTACTTTATATTCTCTATTTCAATTAAAAATAGTTATAAAGTCTACCTTAGGTGGAAGTTGATAAATAAGACAGTGACAATAATGTTAAGGTAAAAAAATCATAATCTTTCAACTAATGTCAAAAAAACAAATTAAAGAACTAAGGAAATTCTTTTCATGATATTTTCATGTCAAAAGTTGTCACAACGTTTAGATGAAAAAAACAATTTTCCATGAGATAAATGTTGTGGGATACTTAGTGTGAAGTTGTTTGTTGCCATCTGTCTCACTAACTACTTCACTGTAAAGTTTAAGATTCATGTGCATTGTGTTGACCTTATCCTGCTTTATTTGTAGATTTGACCCATCTAGAAAGTGTAAATTTGTCATTTACTATGGTTACGGATGGTGGCTTAAGAAAAAATTATTTAGATTATCTTATTTGAAAACACTTAATTTGGATGCCCACCAAATTATGGATATTAGTCTTACTACCCTTACTAGTAAGTTTAAAGTTAGTTGATGGACTCTTTATTCTTCTTGTTCTTCTCTTTCCTAGCTTGCCTCTAGATTGTACATTGCTACTACAAAACTTTGCTTTTGCCTTTTTTTTTTTTTTCTTATTTTGGCACTTATTAAGCATCTCCTTAAAGAGTTCTTTTGTTTTTCTTTATTTTTTTTGGGTTCCAATTTTGCATCTTATTGTAGGTTTCATACCCAAGATTCCAGAGAAAATCTTGAGAAAAACAATGTGTTTTTATAAGCGAATAGAAGAATTGGCAAAAAGACATGGATGCATGCCTGCCCAACTAGCCCTTGCATGGGTTCTTAATCAAGGGGATGATGTGGTACCCATTCCTGGTGAGCAAGCTTCTCCATTGAGTGCATTTTCCAATTCTCCAATTAAATTATGTTGTACCATTTTTTACGCTTGGCAATGTGTTTTTAGTTTGCTGATATTTTCCTGGTCAAATTCAATTCTTTAGGGACAACTAAGATCAAAAACTTGGATGCCAACATTGGGTCATTGAGAATTAACCTGACAAAGGATGAATTGAAGGAGCTTTCTGATGCTGTTCCCACCAATGAAGTGGCTGGAGTTAGATCTGCTACAAAAAGATGGAACGAGCAACATTTAGTGTGCGTTTAAAACATTACTTCTTACCCAAAACCTTAAAATTTGAGTTATGGGTCTTTTGTTCTCTATATGTTGTTCGCACTTTCTCTTCATTCTCAACATGGGATTTCCTTTTCCAACAGTTTCTGGCAAATAGTTCAAGTTCACTTTCCATGAAACCAAAGGGTTTCTTGTGCTATGTGTTCACTAGGTACTCGCTTCCATTTGGCGGTTTAGTAGGTTGCCTTTTGTTTCCTCTTCCCAAATTTAAGAAAAATGATAAAGAACAATTTCAAATTAAAAAAAAAATTAAAGCAATGTTTTAGTGTTACAAAAGTAACCTGCAAGGGGAAGCGATAAAAGGTAACTGAACCTACATACTATTTAATTTACTTAAAATTTTATACGAAAACATGTAAAACACTTGCTAATTAACTGGGTTATGAGTCTTTTTGACTAGGAGGTGATGATGTTGTTTTTTACCATTTTTTTCATAGGTTATGAGGTGACGATGTTAAAAAAGTTCTAACCTTTTTTTGTTGCATTGACATGGTTTAACCTATGACTAGAACAAACTACTCGAGGATATAATCGCCGTTGAAATCAAACCTGCAGTAAAAAAATATTTGGGAGCTGCCATTCCACAATTAAAATTATCGTTAGCCCCGTCAAGAGTCTTTGGATTATTGGCTTCACTGATAATGTATCTGCTCCAAAACTCCAAGTCTTTTTGGTGAAGAAAACGATTTGACATTCTTATCCTTTTTTCCTTCTTCTTGTTATGTTTCTAACATCTCTGGTTATAAATTTTTATGCTCTTCAGGTCTCAAAGATGGGGTTTGGATGCACGGGTCTAACGGGAATTTACAATTCTCCTGTCTCTGATGAGGATGGAATTTCATTGTTGAAGGATGCCTTCAATAAAGGAATCACATTTTTTGATACCCAGCAGATGTATATGGAGGCCATGCTAATGAGATTCTGGTTGGAAGGTACCTAACTCTGCCTGCAATCTTATCAAGCTGCCAATCTATATGTGACTCATAGAAATGTTCTTTGTGATACTTAAAAAAGGTCAGTGTTTTGCAGGCCTTGAAGCAGTTACCAAGAGAAAAAATTCAATTAGCTACTAAGTTTGGCATTGTTAAATTCGAGCTTCCTCATGCTATAGTGAATGGTAAACCTGATTATGTGCGCTCTAGTTGTGAGGGTAGCTTGAAACGGCTTGGCGTGGATTACATTGATCTGTATTATCAACATCGAGTGGACAAATCAGTACTCATAGAAGAAACTGTGAGTGATTTTTATCCTCTTTCCATTGGATGGATATGTGCCACTGTCCTCCTCCATAATGACATAGAAACATTTCAATTTCTTGATTATAATGGATCGTGGTAGTATGACTAAGATGTAACAAGTAATTCTAATTTCCTTATAATGTAGATGAGTGAACTTAAAAAACTGGTGCAAGAGGGAAAAATTAAGTACATTGGATTATCTGAAGCCAGTCCAGACACAATAAGGAGGGCACATGCAGTTCATCCAATCACAGCTGTGCAAATGGAATGGTCCCTTTGGATTCGTGATATCGAGGAAGAAATTATTCCTCTTTGCAGATCAAGTTCATACCAGCAATTTAGTAAGAAACTGCTCATATATTTGCATTTTGCGGAAACTTAGAGTGAAGTGGAGATGAATCAGACTTTATTGATTATATAATCTATGTTAGATTATTTCACCATATTCAGCATGCTTCTAATTTTATTGCTTGGAATTTGGAGTGCTGTCATGACACTATAAGCTTGCAGGGAGCTCGGCATTGGAATAGTTCCATACAACCCTCTTGGACATGGTTTCTTTGCAGGCAAAGGAATTGTGAAAATTTTGCCTGCAAAGAGCACGTTGGTATGTACACCATACACACATTACCGGCTCACTGTTGGATGTTTGTTGCACGAAAAAATTTTCTGGAAAATATCGCACTTAGTGACAGTAGTCTATGTCATTTTCTGGCTACACATTCTAGGTTTCAAAGGGAGAACCTGGACAGAAACAAGAACGTCTACAATCGATTGGAAATCCTTGCTAAGAGGCATCAATGCTCTCCTTGTCAACTAGCACTGGCATGGCTTCTCCAACAAGGGGATGATGCTGTACCTATTCCTGGTCTCTGGCTTTTGTTCCCTGCTTTGTATCATCAATTTAAACTGGATTATACTGTTACGTGCATTAACACAACAAGAAAAAAAAGTTGACTGATAAGCATGTTGCACATTTTTGAACATGATTGACTCCAAATATTAAGGGTTGAAATAAACTTACGCACCTTAGTAGTGATACGTAAGGTTTTCTGTTAACTGTTACTGGATTTTCTTAAGACATTTCCAGGATATTCCAAGTTCCCAAAGAAATAATTCATTTTTAGAATGAGATTTATTTGCACGTGGTTATATTGGAATTAGTACTTAAACTCAAGCAATCCTTGCTCTTAAATGCAAGATTCTGATATGATAGCTGCATTCTTATTGTTGACATTTAAACTCTTACAGGGACTACTATGATAAAGAACCTGGATGAGAACATTGGCTCTTTGATGGTGAAACTTACTGAAGATGAACTCAAACAAGTTTCTGATGCTGTACCAATCAACGAGGTAGCAGGCGATAGAACCTATTCGTCCATGAGTTCCGTGACATGGAAGTTTGCCAATATTCCACCGAAAGATACAAATGTTTCAACATGATGACAGCTGTAGAAATTGTCCATGCTGCCAACGTGTGAATGCAGCAAATCAAAAGTGCGCAAAACAACTGAAACTGAAAGCACAAATGAGCTACAATGACACTCTTGTTATTTGGTGCAAAAGTTAGAATTTACTATAGTTAGATTACCGCTCTGCAGGCTTTGTGTTCTGTTTTCTTAATTGAACTCTGCAAACATCGTGGCAATAAAGTGGCTGCACATTGTTTTTCAGTTTCTACAAATTAGGCTGAATCTTTGAAAAAAGACAAGAAAAACCTTTAAACCAAAATGCTTGTGGGCGTGTACACATGCCAAGATCAACCATTGGGTTTTAATTAATCATCATAATATGAACAAAAATTAAGGACCTATGGCTGATTGCAAATAGTCTTCTGTCATAATCATGCTTGCATGAGCTAGTTAGTATATGGAATCGTGTACCTGGAGGTCTCTGAATCACCATTTTCACTACTGTCTTTTAATAATGCCGCTGCTCTCTTGACTTTGTTTTTGATAACTTATTATTGAGATTAGATCGTCAGTATTTAATTTTGACTTCTTGGTGAAAACTGCTCATAAGTTCTCCGGAGGCGTTCTTATCCACTAAACTCCCAAATACATTCTGATATTCCATGGTTTCTCAGTGTATGTCACGGATTCTAATGTTGTTGTTCAGAATTGGAGAGTGCATTCTCCAATTCTCAGCAAAAGAAAAAAGAAAAAAGAAAAAAACTGACGGACACAATGAAATTATGCAACTAATGATCATTAAATGTAACATGTAAGAATATAGTCTTATCAATGAACTTTACCTCTGTGATATAAAGAATTTGAATTTAAGTCCCAATCCATGCCAATTAATCAAAAATAATAATAATAATAATAATAAAGCCAAACTCTAATAAGGGCATTGTATGTTTGAATATGTTGGTGAAAAATGTTGTAAAATTTTAACTGGCTATTGGGTGTATGTATGATGATTCCCCTTTTGATCATGTTCATTAAGTCTGGATTAAGCTGTACGTTGTTCTCCCCACCATGACAAAACCTAAAGAATTAGTCAAATCTAAAGAATTCATGGAAGATAAAGTCGGAAAAAGTATCTTTAATCAAGGACTGAGGACTTTGGCTAAGGTTTGCGTACTTGACATTTCATGTAGAATTTGAAGCATTTTTTTGGACTATCAAATGGAAAGAAGACTTTGTTTGTGGCGAGGAAATATGTGTCAAGAGGAACGCATGCAATTACGCATGCATTTGACTTTCCAGAACGCTTTGCCAAGAAGTTAAAATAATATTGCTCTGTAAGCCCCGCCTTCGTGTTGATTAATCTGTTTCTTTAGTATGCTTTTTCATAGTCAGTTCTTTCGATTCATTTTGTAATAAAAAAAACAAAGAGGAATATCAACGAACTTGAAAAGTCGCTTGGTGTGGCTCCAAAAACAGAAAAGTCGTTTGTTGGCCATGGTTTACGTCCCCTCCTCGTCAGGAATTAAATCGAGAGCACCGCTGCCGGGTGTCCCTGATAAGCCAATTTGGATTATTTAATTCTGAGGGGCCCACCCGCAACGGGGTCCTGGAATCCACGAATGGTCTGGCATACACGATTTGCTTGCTTGCACCATCGGGCAGATTTTCCACCGCTTGAAAAGATTCGTACCCTTTAATCCTTTGAATGGAAAAAGATGAACGTATTTAAGATTGCAGCCACTTGGCTGGGGGAGGGTGATATAGAATTGAAGCTTTTGTTTCCAATGATTCAATGAAACAACAAGTCTCATCCCCTGAAATGACGTTTGATCAATTTGTGGGTTGAATATGCGCCTACGTGATAGAATAGAATTCCCATTTAAAAGTGCAGTTTTAGAGCCCAAATGTCTCACGTATGTTATGTATGTGACGAGTAATTAGAGATTGAGAATAATGAAAAAAGAAGCATAAGAAAATTATAAAAATAAAAAATAAAAGTAATTTTTATTTTTTGAAAAAAATTGTTTTTAATAATTATTTTGAAAGGATTGAAATATATATTCGACGGAAAAAATTTATGAGATTCTCACTCTATATATAATAATTTCTTAAAAAAATAATTATTAAATATTTCAAATTAACGTAATCCCTCAGCAATAGAATATCCAAATCCAATGGACAAAAATTTGGTAATTAGATGGCAGTGACCACGTTGTGACTTGCACTGTACCACAATGTCTCATCCCTATTCAAACAACTCTGTT
>JBAPLJ010001982.1:0-39376 GCA_037832345.1 Rhizophora mangle | reverse complement strand
ATTGCTAAAATTTCTTATTTGATGGTGAAGTATCATCTTTGACACTCATACCAATGTTTAGAGGTAAATTTTACCAACTGCTTATGATGATCTTTGACCTATTTAAGAATCCCTCCATGCCCTTGACTAGAAGCATTTGTTTTAACAATTTTAGGTGGGACTGGGTCGGCTAAATGTAAACAAGGCAAAGTTTTGACTTGGCATTTGATGTTTTTGACAATGTTAGTTAAATCATCAGTCATGGTTTTGAAGCTCCCTTTTTGGATAACCGATCATGTAGTGGTTTGATTACTAGGTTTTGTTTGGGATAAAAGTTGGATACATAGTTTAGGTTTCCAAGGAATCTTTAGAGTTGAGTTTTGTCTATGATTTGGTCAGGATATTTTTTTGCAAAGGATAATGCTTTAGTGAAAGGAGTTATCATTCCTTGTTGGATGTAATGTCTAAGAAACCTTACCTTGGTTTGAAAAAGTTCTAGTTTGGATCTTGAAACAGCTAAGACTACTTTCTTTGTAATATGAATGAAGAGATGTAAGTGTTTAACATGCTAATCAATGTTATCAGAGAAGACAAGGACATCATCAATGTAAACAATGATAAAATGCATGTATGGCAAGTATATTTCATTCATGATGCATTGGAGTTCAGACAAGGCATTCTTGAGTCCAAAGGGCATGACATTCCATTCGTTTTATCCAAATGGAATAGTGAAAGTAGTTTTATAACGATCTATTTCATGGATCTGGATTTGCCAAAATCCAGACTTCATATCAAATTGTGAAAAAATTTGGGTGTGAACTAACCTTTGAAGGAGATCCATTTGATTTGGAATTGAATACTTGATCCATTCCAAAGCATTGTTTAGTGGTTTTTAATTGATAACCAATCGGGGAACACCACACTTTAGTTTAGCATTTTTGTTGACATAGAAGGTCGCACAACTCCACGGAGATTGGTTGGGTCGAATAATACCCTTTTCAAGTAGTTCGTCAATTTCCTATTTACAATGTTTAACCAACATGAAATTCATTTGAATAGGTCTGACTTTGATTAGGATTTGTCTTTTGCTGAAATCTTTGGCATATGGCAGGGTAACAACATGATTTTGTCTATACTAGAATGTGTTAGGAAAATCAGAACAAATGGATTGTTCAATTTGGGATTGGATTATTTGAATTTTGTTCTTGGTAATAGGATGGCTTAACTGGTTTTCAAGCTGTTTGAAGGATACTTTTATTTTAAGATGGTTAAGATAGGCTCTTTTTGTTTGGAGTAAGAGATTCAATTCTATTATTTTTATGGTAAGATAATGATTTGAAAAGATTGATATTTCTAATCTGGGGTTTTTGGATGAATTCAAAAGTGATAGGTTGTTCTAATATTTTGGTATGTATTCCTTGGTTTGTGACGCTAAAAGGTTTGATAAGATTTAAAAAGGGACTTCCAAGGATAACTCTCTACTTAAGGTTTTTAACAAGGATAAAAGAAGTTTGAAGTAAAATACCTTATTGACAAACTTATGCTTCAGGAAGGTTGTAATCAACTTGTAGATGATGGTTGCTTGCTGATTTAAGTCCTTTTGTGGTCTTTTCGAAGTACTTTGTTGGGATAAATCCTTCTTGAATACAATTGAGATTTGCTCCTAAGTCAACAAGCGTTATTGTATCAAGAGAAAAATGATTGGAAATTTTTAAATGGATTTTAACCAGCCATTTTTGAGATGTGATTTCTATTAGAAGAAATAGAAATTCATTGTTAGGTTCTAAAGGAGTTTTAGGTTCAGAAGTTTCATGGGGTTTTTAGAGTTTGGTAAATTTTGGTGTGCTAGCTCTAGTAGGGATACTAGCATTTGGTGATCTTTGGATTGTTGCAACTTGATTTGGCTAATTTCTAATTTTAGCTAGTTAATTTCAGATTTTAAATCTGAAATAGTAGCAAGTTTAGGTTGAGTTTGTTCAAAATGATTAACGATATTTTTGAGGTCATAAGGTATTTTTGTTTGTAGAAGAAGTTCATTAGGTTTAGAGGTGGATGGTTTATACAAAAGTTTTTCAAGAAATTGGGCTTTAGCTTGATCATTACCCATGGAGTCAAGATTTCAAGGATTTGTTCCTAGTCCCGAGTTAAAACACTAATTTGCTTTTCGCCAGAAGAAGTTTCAAAAGAAGAGTTAGTAAAATCATAATGTTAGAGATCAACTTCATCCTCTTTGGAGAACTCAAAGTTGTTTTCAGAGGAGCTATCCATTAAAAGATTTTGGATTTGGCTTTGGATTTCTTCATTAAGGCTTAGGGTTTGGAGTTTGGTGTTTAATTTATAGTATCTGGATGTGTGGTTTGGTTTTCCACATTAGTAACAAATGATTTTAGGTTTTTGGTAGGTTTGTTCGCTAATTGGTTTTGATAGTTTTGTGTATCTTTTGATGAATCTTTTGGACTGTGTTGGTCTAGATTTTTTATAAAATGGGTTATTGACATTAGTAACAATAGTTGCTTTGGGCTTAGGTTTCTTTTTTCTATTTTGTTCCTTTTGGTAAAGGTTATCGTCAAATTGGGTATAGAATGATTCAAGTTCCCTTCAAGTCTGTTGCTTTTCTCTTTTTATTTGCTTTTGTAGCTTGAGATTTGCACAAATTTGGAGTCCCCTTTTTTTGGATAAAACTGATTAATTAACCGTAAGAAAGATGATGATAAGGAATTTGTCCATTGTTTTGGTCCTAAAGTTTTGATCTTACCTTGTCTCCTAATAAGGGGGAAAGACTAGCAAAAAAATTTTCTTTCCAAAAGGACTGATTGGCATCTTTGCATTTGAGATTTGAGAGAAGTTTGGTGCTTTTGTCCTTAAGGTGAGATGGGTCACCAATGAAATGTTTGGTTATGGAAAAGATTAAGGTTGTTGCAGCATCAGGGATGGTATTTTGTTGGTCATCATAGATTGGCTGTTGGTTACTATCCCTTCTTATGCTATGAAATATTTCTATTTAATCCTCATGGGTAAGGATATTGTCCCACCATCCTTTAAGTTGTCTTGAGAATCCTGCAATAAAAATCTCAGTGATCGTAGGATCAGACGTTTAACTATGATGAGTCGATAAACATCTATTGAAGGAGATTCAAAATTTGGTATTATGAAAATCCATCAATGTTCCACTCATAAATTGAGTTGGAGCTATATTTGGTTTGTAAAAAAAAAGACAATTTTTCTTCAAAAGCAAGGTCAAGTGCAAAAGGTCTTGGGTAATGCATATGAGTAGAGGCCCTTAATGGTTCTACTTTGACCCTGTGTAATTTGAGTGATTTGTATCAGATGGTTGTTTTAAAGATGCATCAATTTCTTAGAGGACATGAACATCTCTGATTATGGATGGTTTATCCTGAAGAGTCTTCCACCTTTGCAATAATACTTGGTTAAATTCATCAGAAACATTTTTAGAGATTTGGAAAGGTTTAAATAATGGTTTTGAAATCATTTTGGTTTCATCTTGAACAGAGGGATTATTTGAGGAAATAGTCTCGATATTTGAAGGCTGATTTCCAATTGTTTGTAAAATTTTGTTTGTATAATTGTTTTGTTCAATAAGTTTTTGGAAGTCGTTGGAATCTTTATGTTCTCTTCAGATTTTAAAAGGTGTAGCAGAAATGGTAAATCCTTTATGTTTAAATTGTATTTTACAAGATGGGGGATGCATAAATTCTATTTTAGAACCATTCATCAATTCCCATATTTGTGCTGTAGTTTGAACTTGTAGTTCATCTTCTTCCATAAAGGAAGTCCAAGGGTACTTAATTCCCCATTGAAAATAGTATTCATTGAACTAGTCAAAGAAAAATTTATGAGTTTAGTTTCTAGTCATCCAATTATAATAGTCCTTTTGGATGGCTAGTTTTTTCTCAATTTGGAATTGTTTTAAAAAACCATTCTCATTTTTCTTTATTTTAGTTTCCATAAAATTCTTTTCTCAAAGCATCCTTCTTAATTTTAAAACCTGTTTGAAATTTTTTCTCCAAGATATTAAGCTCAGGATTTACCTTATGCTTGTCTGGAAATTGTACTTAAGATGTTGATGCCTCTAGTGATTCAGGAGATCTTGGAGAAGTACCTTCGTAGGTCGTCTTAGGTGCCTGTCTTCCTAGATCCACACCAGCAAGGTTAGAAATGTGACTCCTTGTCCTAGTATGACTAGGTGGGTGTCTGGGGTAAGCTACTTCTTTGTAAGTAACTAACTATCTTTAAATGAAGAAATGATGCAGAACTGGAACTTGTGAAGTGTCTAGTAGTTGAAACACTAACGCTTCCGTCATTGTGTTAAGTGATCCTATTTACCTCAGTGGTAATACGAGATTTAAGTGTTATGGCATTTTTAATTTTCCAAGAATTAAATAAATCAACTTCATGCCATTTGATATATCTTAAAGTCTATAGGTTGGATATGTGCATGTTTGTTTGCCATAGCACAATTTCTCCTCTGTCATCAGTTCCCTGTAACATTTTGGCATAAAATGATGATTTCATGGCTTTATATTGGATACAATACATTAGGCTGAGGGGTATCGATCCTTCAGCAAACTTATTGTTGTGGATTTTGACTTAAAGAGTAAGAACGTCAAAAATGTTTTTATCATGCAAAGAGACAGTGAAATCAAGATAGCAAGTAAAATAGATTGGGTCAGAGCAAAGACTAGATTCTATAATGCCTAACAGAGAATCATCAAAGTTTAAAAGATGACAATCGTTAAGTGCAGCAAGTATATATGTGTTAAGTCTTTCTCTGGATAATAGTTTAATGCCTACCTGAACCATGCCAAGATGTAGATGATTGTAATGCTTTTAATGATATCTGATGGACTTAGAAAAAAATAGCCTTACTATTTTAACAGATCTAAAGGGAGACAACAGTCCCTCTCAATAGTTTTAATGGTATAGTTAGTTCTTCAGAGAATATTGAATTGACTTGTTTGGTAAATTTGTTTTTCAACCTATTTGGGAATTTGCCAATTTTCAATTGATGTATTAAAATTTTCAATAAAAATTTCATTACAGTTTATGGTTCCCAAAGAGGAAGCTTCAAAATCATAACTTGATGTAGAAGGTCGAAAGAAGGTAGACATGCTCACCAATAAGTAGAATGATACCTACAATTGGAGTAGGTGTGAGATTTGTAGGGACGATGCTCAAGGCTTACCAACGGTCTTACTGCCTCACCGCGGGACTTGCTGCCAGGAACACCCCAAGATACTCTCCACACACACTTATCTCACGGCTCATGCTTGATCTCATGCTAATTAAAATACTCTCTATTTGTAATTTATGGATGTATTTTCTTTCTTTTCTTTTTTATTCTTATATATATATATATACACATACATACATACATACATACACATACATACATACATTTCTTTTTTTGTACTTTACATAAGTTTGACAAATTTGGAAAGCTTGAACCTGGATTCATGTAGAATTGTGATGAAAGGCTAGTCTATCTAACAAGTCACAATTTAAATCTTCTTCCTTCTTTTTCTCATACTGGCAAATGTTTTTTACTCTTATGATTATTTTAAAGTACTTTTTAGTTCATCGATACCTAGCATTCTCATTTTATGCATACTTAAATATTAGAAGTCCATAAGCTAGACATTTGGTATTCATCATTATGGAATGGAGATTCTAACTATTTTAAATCAAATTTTCTCTGTACATTTCCATCTTTCATATCCAAAATGTTTCATATTTCATACTCAAAATTATTTTAGGATGTATTAACTATTGAATTGTCTATCATATATGCTTCTTAAACTTAAGGCTTTGTATTTTGGTTATGTGAGATTCTAGCATTGAAATTTGTCTATGGATGGTAGATTAGTTGTGCAATTTAGTATGTTGCCAATACTTTGCATCAATATGTCTAGTTTTGGATGCATCTGCTATTTGTTCTGTCTCTCTGTCTCTGTCTCTGTCTCTATCTATATCTCTCTGTCTCTCTTTACATTGATCTTCTTATATTATCCTAGGTATAATAGTATTTGATATACCCCCTTTTGCTCCTCCTCTTTTCTTGCTCACCTTACTTCCATCTTTTTATTAGTTGTGTTAATTTTTCTCTAATTGATTGGATTTCATAGCCTATCAACATTTGAAATGTTTTGGTATTGTCAGATATGGTAGTTGGAAGCAATGGTTTTGGCCACCTCTCTAGTTAGACATTTACATACTTGATGAATACGCATGAGTGGTTTTACTATATTTCCTTTTAGTTAGTGACTAGTATAAATCCACTTCTTAAAGATTTTTGGTCAATCTAGTTGATGATTGGAGAATATATTTCTTTTTCAACCCATCTAATAAAGTGGACACTCTTATGATTGTCAACTTTATTTATGTTAAAAATTTGTAATTGGTGTTTGATGTCATCTAGCCATTATAAAGGGAGTGGCATGCTTTATTTTATATCTTTGAAATTTTGTGTATGGATGGCACATTTGGGCTTTCCAACCATGTTTGTCCAAATGGAGGTCATTTAATGATTAGTTTGGTTGCTAGAGTTGTGGAAAAGGTAATCATATGTTCTAAAGAAACTTAGATCATTAAATGGACTGTATGAAAATCCAAATTAAGTTTATTGGCTGTGATAATGGATATTAGCATAGCTATTGATATTATATATAATACTAGATTTAGTTGTGAACAATTAGTCTTACTAAAATGTTTGTTTCCAAATTGTTATTCTTGCTGATGTACTTTTGGTTCAAGTTTCATTCACTTGACAACAACATCCTCTTTAATTTGGGATCAAAGATGAGTAAGTTAGTTGGTCCTTGCTACATGGTAAAGGAGTAATGGTGCACTCTTGCAACTAAAAAATTGTCAATACCTCTAGTCACAAGAAGTCATTTATGAGAAATAATTTGACTTGTAACTTAACTAACCAATTTTGTGCTTTTTGGTAGAAACCTTGCTTCACAAATTAAAACTATAATCTACTTTATATTCTCTATTTCAATTAAAAATAGTTATAAAGTCTACCTTAGGTGGAAGTTGATAAATAAGACAGTGACAATAATGTTAAGGTAAGGTAAAAAAATATCATAATCTTTCAACTAATGTCAAAAAAACAAAATTAAAGAACTAAGGAAATTCTTTTCATGATATTTTCATGTCAAAAGTTGTCACAACGTTTAGATGAAAAAACAATTTTCCATGAGATAAATGTTGTGGGATACTTAGTGTGAAGTTGTTTGTTGCCATCTGTCTCACTAACTACTTCACTGTAAAGTTTAAGATTCATGTGCATTGTGTTGACCTTATCCTGCTTTATTTGTAGATTTGACCCATCTAGAAAGTGTAAATTTGTCATTTACTATGGTTACGGATGGTGGCTTAAGAAAATTATTTAGATTATCTTATTTGAAAACACTTAATTTGGATGCCCACCAAATTATGGATATTAGTCTTACTACCCTTACTAGTAAGTTTAAGTTAGTTGATGGACTCTTTATTCTTCTTGTTCTTCTCTTTCCTAGCTTGCCTCTAGATTGTACATTGCTACTACAAAACTTTGCTTTTGCCTTTTTTTTTTTTTTTTCTTATTTTGGCACTTATTAAGCATCTCCTTAAAGAGTTCTTTTGTTTTTCTTTATTTTTTTGGGTTCCAATTTTGCATCTTATTGTAGGTTTCATACCCAAGATTCCAGAGAAAATCTTGAGAAAAACAATGTGTTTTATAAGCGAATAGAAGAATTGGCAAAAAGACATGGATGCATGCCTGCCCAACTAGCCCTTGCATGGGTTCTTAATCAAGGGGATGATGTGGTACCCATTCCTGGTGAGCAAGCTTCTCCATTGAGTGCATTTTCCAATTCTCCAATTAAATTATGTTGTACCATTTTACGCTTGGCAATGTGTTTTAGTTTGCTGATATTTTCCTGGTCAAATTCAATTCTTTAGGGACAACTAAGATCAAAAACTTGGATGCCAACATTGGGTCATTGAGAATTAACCTGACAAAGGATGAATTGAAGGAGCTTTCTGATGCTGTTCCCACCAATGAAGTGGCTGGAGTTAGATCTGCTACAAAAAGATGGAACGAGCAACATTTAGTGTGCGTTTAAACATTACTTCTTACCCAAAACCTTAAAATTTGAGTTATGGGTCTTTTGTTCTCTATATGTTGTTCGCACTTTCTCTTCATTCTCAACATGGGATTTCCTTTTCCAACAGTTTCTGGCAAATAGTTCAAGTTCACTTTCCATGAAACCAAAGGGTTTTCTTGTGCTATGTGTTCACTAGGTACTCGCTTCCATTTGGCGGTTTAGTAGGTTGCCTTTTGTTTCCTCTTCCCAAATTTAAGAAAAATGATAAAGAACAATTTCAAATTAAAAAAAAAATTAAAGCAATGTTTTAGTGTTACAAAAGTAACCTGCAAGGGGAAGCGATAAAAGGTAACTGAACCTACATACTATTTAATTTACTTAAAATTTTATACGAAAACATGTAAAACACTTGCTAATTAACTGGGTTATGAGTCTTTTTGACTAGGAGGTGATGATGTTGTTTTTACCATTTTTTTCATAGGTTATGAGGTGACGATGTTAAAAAAGTTCTAACCTTTTTTGTTGCATTGACATGGTTTAACCTATGACTAGAACAAACTACTCGAGGATATAATCGCCGTTGAAATCAAACCTGCAGTAAAAAAATATTTGGGAGCTGCCATTCCACAATTAAAATTATCGTTAGCCCCGTCAAGAGTCTTTGGATTATTGGCTTCACTGATAATGTATCTGCTCCAAAACTCCAAGTCTTTTTGGTGAAGAAAACGATTTGACATTCTTATCCTTTTTTCCTTCTTCTTGTTATGTTTCTAACATCTCTGGTTATAATTTTATGCTCTTCAGGTCTCAAAGATGGGGTTTGGATGCACGGGTCTAACGGGAATTTACAATTCTCCTGTCTCTGATGAGGATGGAATTTCATTGTTGAAGGATGCCTTCAATAAAGGAATCACATTTTTTGATACCGCAGATGTATATGGAGGCCATGCTAATGAGATTCTGGTTGGAAGGTACCTAACTCTGCCTGCAATCTTATCAAGCTGCCAATCTATATGTGACTCATAGAAATGTTCTTTGTGATACTTAAAAAAGGTCAGTGTTTTGCAGGCCTTGAAGCAGTTACCAAGAGAAAAAATTCAATTAGCTACTAAGTTTGGCATTGTTAAATTCGAGCTTCCTCATGCTATAGTGAATGGTAAACCTGATTATGTGCGCTCTAGTTGTGAGGGTAGCTTGAAACGGCTTGGCGTGGATTACATTGATCTGTATTATCAACATCGAGTGGACAAATCAGTACTCATAGAAGAAACTGTGAGTGATTTTTATCCTCTTTCCATTGGATGGATATGTGCCACTGTCCTCCTCCATAATGACATAGAAACATTTCAATTTCTTGATTATAATGGATCGTGGTAGTATGACTAAGATGTAACAAGTAATTCTAATTTCCTTGTAATGTAGATGAGTGAACTTAAAAAAAAACTGGTGCAAGAGGGAAAAATTAAGTACATTGGATTATCTGAAGCCAGTCCAGACACAATAAGGAGGGCACATGCAGTTCATCCAATCACAGCTGTGCAAATGGAATGGTCCCTTTGGATTCGTGATATCGAGGAAGAAATTATTCCTCTTTGCAGATCAAGTTCATACCAGCAATTTAGTAAGAAACTGCTCATATATTTGCATTTTGCGGAAACTTAGAGTGAAGTGGAGATGAATCAGACTTTATTGATTATATAATCTATGTTAGATTATTTCACCATATTCAGCATGCTTCTAATTTTATTGCTTGGAATTTGGAGTGCTGTCATGACACTATAAGCTTGCAGGGAGCTCGGCATTGGAATAGTTCCATACAACCCTCTTGGACATGGTTTCTTTGCAGGCAAAGGAATTGTGGAAATTTTGCCTGCAAAGAGCACGTTGGTATGTACACCATACACACATTACCGGCTCACTGTTGGATGTTTGTTGCACGAAAAAATTTTTCTGGAAAATATCGCACTTAGTGACAGTAGTCTATGTCATTTTCTGGCTACACATTCTAGGTTTCAAAGGGAGAACCTGGACAGAAACAAGAACGTCTACAATCGATTGGAAATCCTTGCTAAGAGGCATCAATGCTCTCCTTGTCAACTAGCACTGGCATGGCTTCTCCAACAAGGGGATGATGCTGTACCTATTCCTGGTCTCTGGCTTTTGTTCCCTGCTTTGTATCATCAATTTAAACTGGATTATACTGTTACGTGCATTAACACAACAAGAAAAAAAGTTGACTGATAAGCATGTTGCACATTTTTGAACATGATTGACTCCAAATATTAAGGGTTGAAATAAACTTACGCACCTTAGTAGTGATACGTAAGGTTTTCTGTTAACTGTTACTGGATTTTCTTAAGACATTTCCAGGATATTCCAAGTTCCCAAAGAAATAATTCATTTTTAGAATGAGATTTATTTGCACGTGGTTATATTGGAATTAGTACTTAAACTCAAGCAATCCTTGCTCTTAAATGCAAGATTCTGATATGATAGCTGCATTCTTATTGTTGACATTTAAACTCTTACAGGGACTACTATGATAAAGAACCTGGATGAGAACATTGGCTCTTTGATGGTGAAACTTACTGAAGATGAACTCAAACAAGTTTCTGATGCTGTACCAATCAACGAGGTAGCAGGCGATAGAACCTATTCGTCCATGAGTTCCGTGACATGGAAGTTTGCCAATATTCCACCGAAAGATACAAATGTTTCAACATGATGACAGCTGTAGAAATTGTCCATGCTGCCAACGTGTGAATGCAGCAAATCAAAAGTGCGCAAAACAACTGAAACTGAAAGCACAAATGAGCTACAATGACACTCTTGTTATTTGGTGCAAAAGTTAGAATTTACTATAGTTAGATTACCGCTCTGCAGGCTTTGTGTTCTGTTTTCTTAATTGAACTCTGCAAACATCGTGGCAATAAAGTGGCTGCACATTGTTTTTCAGTTTCTACAAATTAGGCTGAATCTTTGAAAAAAGACAAGAAAAACCTTTAACCAAAATGCTTGTGGGCGTGTACACATGCCAAGATCAACCATTGGGTTTTAATTAATCATCATAATATGAACAAAAATTAAGGACCTATGGCTGATTGCAAATAGTCTTCTGTCATAATCATGCTTGCATGAGCTAGTTAGTATATGGAATCGTGTACCTGGAGGTCTCTGAATCACCATTTTCACTACTGTCTTTTAATAATGCCGCTGCTCTCTTGACTTTGTTTTTGATAACTTATTATTGAGATTAGATCGTCAGTATTTAATTTTGACTTCTTGGTGAAAACTGCTCATAAGTTCTCCGGAGGCGTTCTTATCCACTAAACTCCCAAATACATTCTGATATTCCATGGTTTCTCAGTGTATGTCACGGATTCTAATGTTGTTGTTCAGAATTGGAGAGAGTGTATGTATTATGCAAAAGAAAAAAGAAAAAAATTGACGGACACAATGAAATTATGCAACTAATGATCATTAAATGTAACATGTAAGAATATAGTCTTATCAATGAACTTTACCTCTGTGATATAAAGAATTTGAATTTAAGTCCCAATCCATGCCAATTAATCAAAAATAATAATAATAATAATAATAAAGCCAAACTCTAATAAGGGCATTGTATGTTTGAATATGTTGGTGAAAAATGTTGTAAAATTTTAACTGGCTATTGGGTGTATGTATGATGATTCCCCTTTTGATCATGTTCATTAAGTCTGGATTAAGCTGTACGTTGTTCTCCCCACCATGACAAAACCTAAAGAATTAGTCAAATCTAAAGAATTCATGGAAGATAAAGTCGGAAAAAGTATCTTTAATCAAGGACTGAGGACTTTGGCTAAGGTTTGCGTACTTGACATTTCATGTAGAATTTGAAGCATTTTTTTGGACTATCAAATGGAAAGAAGACTTTGTTTGTGGCGAGGAAATATGTGTCAAGAGGAACGCATGCAATTACGCATGCATTTGACTTTCCAGAACGCTTTGCCAAGAAGTTAAAATAATATTGCTCTGTAAGCCCCGCCTTCGTGTTGATTAATCTGTTTCTTTAGTATGCTTTTTCATAGTCAGTTCTTTCGATTCATTTTGTAATAAAAACAAAGAGGAATATCAACGAACTTGAAAAGTCGCTTGGTGTGGCTCCAGAAACAGAAAAGTCGTTTGTTGGCCATGGTTTACGTCCCCTCCTCGTCAGGAATTAAATCGAGAGCACCGCTGCCGGGTGTCCCTGATAAGCCAATTTGGATTATTTAATTCTGAGGGGCCACCCGCAACGGGGTCCTGGAATCCACGAATGGTCTGGCATACACGATTGCTTGCTTGCACCATCGGGCAGATTTTCCACCGCTTGAAAAGATTCGTACCCTTTAATCCTTTGAATGGAAAAGATGAACGTATTTAAGATTGCAGCCACTTGGCTGGGGGATGGTGATATAGAATTGAAGCTTTTGTTTCCAATGATTCAATGAAACAACAAGTCTCATCCCCTGAAATGACGTTTGATCAATTTGTGGGTTGAATATGCGCCTACGTGATAGAATAGAATTCCCTTTAAAGTGCAGTTTTAGAGCCCAAATGTCTCACGTATGTATGTATGTGACGAGTAATTAGAGATTGAGAATAATGAAAAAAGAAGCATAAGAAAATTATAAAAATAAAAAATAAAAGTAATTTTTATTTTTTGAAAAAATTTGTTTTTAATAATTATTTTGAAAGGATTGAAATATTATTCGACGGAAAAAATTATGAGATTCTCACTCTATATATAATAATTTCTTAAAAAAATAATTATTAAATATTTCAAATTAACGTAATCTCAGCAATAGAATATCCAAATCCAATGGACAAAATTGGGTAATTGATGGCAGTGACCACGTGTGACTTGCACTGTACCACAATGTCTCATCCTATTCAAACAACTCTGTTCATAGTCTCCATAAGTAATAAACTGAAAAAACAAAAAATGGAAGCAGCCCACCCAGTTCTCTTTTCACTTTAACTATATGTTCTTGTTTTGTTAGTGCCCCTGTCCTCTCTGCCTGACATTGCTTTGGCCCCAGAAACTCTCATTTCCATCCTAAGAACAGGGGTAGACAGAAAGAGGTGAAGGAAGAATAACGCATTACAATGGCTGATGAGCAAACATTTATGGTTCCTAGAGTGAAACTGGGCACCCAAGGATTAGAGGTAAAAGCAAATTTGTCCCCTTTTCTTTTGTTATCCATCCTGTTAATGGGTAACTTCCTTCATGTGTTTTCTGTTTGCTGTTTGTTCACTCTGTATATTATCATGAAGAAAAGAATTAGAGCACTGTTTAAAGTACAATTTTCTAGTCAGTAAATGAAGTGGGCCAACAGTAGTTGATATTTTACTAGGAAATTTGCAGATGAAGTATTAGTACTACACCTTCCTTTTAAAATTGCATCACATGGGTCTGCCTGAGGTGTGATATTGCCTTTGGCTTTGGACTTGCCTTATCTAAGGAGGCCCTTTTCATGTTCTGTTTATTTCTGCTCATTTTTGGTTTTTTGGTTTTCTTGTATCCTAATGAAGATCTTATTTTCATTAATAGTAACTAATGATATTCTCGCCCTTCTTCTGAATGTTTTCAATGAAAATTTTGATTTAAAGGTCTCAAAGTTAGGTTTTGGATGCATGGGGCTCAGCGGAGTATACAATGCCCCAATCTCTGAAGAAGAAGGCATTTCAATTATTAAGAATGCATTCAGTAGAGGAATTACATTTTTCGATACATCTGATGCTTATGGACCTCATACTAATGAAGTCTTGGTTGGCAAGGTAAGTGTCAAAATATTTGCTTTTCTTTTGAAGTTATGTTTTTTTTTAAGTAAGATCCTGTGAAGTAAAATGAACAAATTAGTGGAAGAGCATTCCTTTCTGTTCTCATCATCTTGCAGGCATTAAAGCACTTACCTAGAGAAAAGATCCAGTTGGCTACCAAATTTGGGATTGTTTTAACTGGTGCTGATTTTAGTAGCATTGATGTACACGGCAATCCTGAATATGTTCGTGCATCTTGTGAGGCTAGCCTGAAGCGTCTTGGAGTGGAATACATTGATCTCTACTATCAGCATCGGACTGACACTTCAGTGCCAATAGAGGAAACTGTATGTCTGTCTGTCCTCTCTTTACTTGCTTCTTTATCAGGCAGAGAAATGTTATGTAGAGGCTGGTTTTTGACACGGGAGTAACATAAGCCCACAAAAAGTACAATTAAGATTGTTGGATTGCACATTTGTGGTCTCATGTTTGCGTAAGCAATGGTTCTAATTGCACCTTTTGTGGATTAACATTTCTTCCCCATCAAAAACCCAATATTAGTTTTGTCACTTAACCAACAATCAATTTTTGAGTTGGCAGATGGGTGAGCTAAAGAGATTAGTGGAAGAGGGAAAAATTAAGTACATTGGATTATCTGAAGCAAGTCCTGACACAATAAAAAGGGCACATGCAGTTCATCCCATAACTGCTGTGCAAATGGAATGGTCACTTTGGTCAAGGGACATTGAGGAAGAAATAATCCCACTTTGCAGGTATCCTCGTGTCACAGAATTTCCATGTACAAGTTGATGTTTCCTAGAGTATAGCAGCAAAAGTTTCAATCTTTATCTTATCCGACGGTTCTAGTTGCATTCTCAGATTCTTTACTTCGCCCTCTGGAAAATCTGCAGGGAACTTGGAATTGGAATAGTTCCATATAGCCCTCTTGGTAGGGGCTTTTTTGGAGGCAGAACGGCTGTTGAAAGCTTGCCTCCAGATTGTACACTGGTACTACAACCCTTTGCTTCTGCTTTCTTTTTTCTTATTTTGGCACTTATTAAGCATCTCCTTAAAAAGTTCTTTTGTTTTTCTTTAATTTTTTGGGTTCCAATTTTGGATCTTATTGTAGGTTTCATACCCAAGATTCACCAGAGAAAATCTTGAGAAAAACAATGTGTTTTATAAGCGAATAGAAGAATTGGCAAAAAGACATGGATGCATGCCTGCCCAGCTAGCCCTTGCATGGGTTCTTAACCAAGGGGATGATGTGGTACCCATTCCTGGTGAGTCAAGCTTCTCCATTGAGTGCATTTTTCAATTCTCCAATTAAATTATGTTGTACCATTTTACGCTTAGCAATGTGTTTTAGTTTGCTGATATTTTCCTGGTCAAATTCAATTCTTTAGGGACAACCAAGATCAAAAACTTGGATGCCAACATTGGGTCATTGAGAATTAACCTGACAAAGGATGAATTGAAGGAGCTTTCTGATGCTGTTCCCACCAATGAAGTGGCTGGAGTTAGATCTGCTTCTATCGAGCATACTTGGAATTATGCTAAGACAACGCCTACAAATAGAAAAGTCTCATGATATGCATATGATAGGCTACAAAAAGATGGAACGAGCAACATTTAGTGTGCGTTTAAACATTACTTCTTACCCAAAACTTTAAAATTTGAGTTGTGAGACTTTTGTTGTTCTTTATATGTTGTTTGCACTTTCTCTTCATTCTCAACGTGGGATTTCCTTTTCCAACAGTTTCTGGCGAATAGTTCAAGTTTACTTTCCATGAAACCAAAGGGTTTCTTGTGCCATGTGTTCATTAGGTACTCACTTCCATTTGGCAGTTTAGTAGGCTGTCTTTTATTTCCTCCTCCCAAATTTAAGAAACAATTTGAAATTTAGAAAAATTAAAGAAGCAATGTTTTAGTGTTACAAAAGTATCCTGCAAGGGGAAGAGATTGTTAGAAGGTGACTCTAATATCACTGTTAAAAAAATAGTTTTGATAATACTAATAAAGAGAATATTATGATTTTATTAATATGATAAAATAAATATATAATTGATACAATCTAATAATAACTAAGAAGTACTCATATTAATAATTTAGGGACATATAAATAATATAAGCTAGGGATGAATACCTAAATCTACTAAAATAATTAAATTTTAAATCAAATTCAATTTAGATTTCTATTATAATAAATTTCTAATTTAAGTTAACTTCTAATATGAATTATCATTAATATCTTCCCTTAATCCTGATTAGGTGATACTCTTAATCCTAGCATCTGCTTCAGCTTGACAAATGCTTCATTCTTTAATGGTTTCGTGAGAATATCAGCCACTTGATCTTTAGACTTGCAGTAGATCAATTCAATCTCCCTTTTATCAATTTAATCTCTCAAAAAGTGGAAACAAGTGTCAATGTATTTACTCCTTCCATGTGTAATTGGATTTTTGACTAAATTAATTGTAGAAACATTATCAACAAATATTTTTGTGGGAACTTCAACTGGAACATATATCTCACTTAACAAATTGCGAAACTTCAAGCACTTGAAGCTATAGCTACATACTCTGCTCACAATTACCTTCTTTGTCATAGGATTGAATAACTTATATTCTCTTTTTCTGTAGCTAAGAAAAATTATCTTCACTCTTCAATCATCTAACTTTGTCCTTGTCTTTGCTAGAACATGAGCATAGACAACAAAACCAAACACCATGAGATGCCTTACACTAGGCTTAAAACTGCTCCAAACTTCTTTAAGAGTGACATTTTGAATACTTGTTGTTGGATATCTATTCAACAAGTAAACAACATAAAATAGCTTCTGCCCAAAATGGATTAGGAATTCCCTTGGCCTTTAACAAGTTTCTCACTATATTCATGATTGATCTGTTCTTTCTTTCAGCAACTCCATTATGCTATAGGGTATAAGGAATTGTAACTTCATGCTTTATTCCTTGTGCTTCACAATACTCTTTGAACTCATTAGAAATATATTCACCACCTTCATCAATTCTTAGAATTTTAACATGATGTCTACTTTTTCTTTCAACATAGGTCTTAAACTTCTTAAAATAATCAAATGTATCAGACTTTCTTTGCATACAATAAACTCATGTCTTCCTTGTAAAATTATCAATAAAGGTAAGAAAATACCTATTGTTTCCATGTGATGACACATTTATTGGGCCACAAACATCAGAGTGAATGAGTTGGAGTAGTTGTCTTGCACGTCAAGTCTTTGACACAAAGGGTTGTCTGCTTTGTTTGGCAAGGATACATGCTTCATAAATTTGATTAGGATGATGTATCCTAGGCAAGCTTGTCACCATGTTTCCTTGTTCAAGCAACTTTAAATTGCGAAAATTTAGATGGCCAAAACGAAGATGCCATAACCAAGACTCATCTTTGACAATAGCACTTAGACAAGTGTAAACATTAGTGGCAATATCAACTTGGAATATCTGATTCTTCGTTAAAGGGGATTTAAGAATAAGTGTACCTCTCCCATCAAGAATTAAGAGACAGTTATTACATAACTACATGTTTTACCCCTTTTCAAGTAATTGGCCCAAACTGAGAAGGTTGCTTTTCATGTCTAGTACATAAAATACATATGAGATGTAATTATGATATTCATTCTTCAACTTGATAAGGATTCACCCTTTTCACATCACTGGAACACTACTATCATCAGCAAACTAGAGTGTCAAGCGGATTGACTCATCAAGATCAGCAAAAAGCTCCTTTGACCCACACATATGATTAGTACACCCGGTGTCAAGGAACCAAATATTATAGTTTGGTTTTTAGTAGCTATAGTAACCATCATAAGTGCTTCATTTCCACCATCTGAATCTCCTTCTTGTGCATAATGAGCTGTCTGATTATACCCTTAAGACTTGCACTCATTAGCATAATGACTATACTTATGACAAGAGTAACACTCAATGTGAGACTTGTCATGCCTTCTTTTACCACAACCTCTTCCTTGGCCTCGACCTCGACCTTTATACATCTAGTTTGATCTTCTTTGGTCATTGTATTGATTGTCACCATCTATATAGTTGTTGTAGTGATTATTACTAGGTCCTCGTCCTCTTCCACGAGAAGAACCTTGCCTCTACTTTGATTGATCAATCTGATTACTTTTGGTAGGAGCTTAACTTTAAAGTGCTTGCTTTATTAGCTTTTCAATGTGCTTCTCATTCATTCGTTGTTCATGAGCTTATAACGTGCCTGTTAGTACATTAACTAACATTTGGGACAAATCATGTGCTTCTTTTATAGCAGCCACAATGTGCTCATACTACAATGTGAGTATTTATAGGATCTTTTCAACTTTCATCTGATTATTTAGTTGCTCTCCATAGATTCTCATTTGATTTGTTAGGGCAAGTACTCTACTTATATAAACTGAAATTAGTTTTGAAGTTTCCATCTGCAAAAGCTCTTTCATCATTCACCCCTGATGGGTGAAATAGAATGCCTTTTTATCTTTCTTTTGAAACTCTCAGCCTTTTGTGTTTTTGTAGCATCTATTATGAGTTCTATAACTTCATACTCTACAATACTCAATAATTTATTATAACCAAATAAAACTTTCATCTGCACACTCTGTCTATTATAATTTTTTCCATCCAGAATAGGAATTGAAACAATGATTGTATCGTTCATATTGAAATTCATGATTTTTTTTTTTAATTTGGCCCCCAAACTTTTATTATTTTCAATATGACCGTCAAACTTTTATTATTTTTAATCTGGACCTGGAGCAATCTGACCCTTTAACTGCAATTCTCTGTACTTTTCTCTTTTAAATCACCACCGAGCAGTCCTTGGGAAGAAACCAATTTATCTGTGATTTCACAACAATAACAGTGGCAACAACAACAGCAGTGTGTCACGAGCCGACAAATGCAAACCCAATCCATCAAAGGGGGTCCAAACCCACTACCAATGGCCCAAAGAACCCGAGAAGATTCCCTAGCATATTCCATGTACACAATTCTAGAATGTAATATTCCCCAGCATATTCCATGTAAATATCTAGGATATGAAGATTCTAGATTCAAGGCAAAGGGATATAAATACCCCAAGCCTCATTCATTTGTATCATTAAGCATTCAAGTAATCAATCTAATCTCTCCTTTCCAAGCCTCTGAAATTCCTCTTTACACTTTTCCCTCTCTCTTTAGGCTTACTAACAACTTTTCCTTGAAATTATTTAATACCGCATGAGTTTAGAGTGTCTGCAAACTCATCCCGTGACAAGCGGCTTGTCACGGGCCGACAAATGCAGACCCAATCCATCAAAGGAGTCCAAACCCACTACCAAAGGCCCGAAGGACCCGGGAAGATTCCCCAACATATTCACTGTACACAATTCTAGAATGTAATATTCCCTAGCATATTCCATGTAAATATCTAGGATAGGAAGATTCTAGATCCAAGGCAAAGGGCTATATATACCCCAAGCCTCATTCATTTGTATCATCAAGTATTTAAGCATCAATCCACTCTCTCCTTCTCCAAGCCTCTATAATTCCTCTTTACATTTGCTCTCTCTTCTTCAAGCAACTTTCCCCCTGAAGTTGTCTAGTACCGCACGGGTTTAGAGTATCCGCAAACTCATCCCGTGATAGTTGGTATCAGAGCCTTGGTTGCTACCGTTAAGCACCGAAGATGGCTTCCATCAACAAAGTTTGTGTGGAGGAGCAAAGTCGTGGTCGAGAGGAACAACGCACCTACATCACAAAGCGCGGTAAATCAAAGACCGCTCTAATGGAGGCCTTGGAGTTCCGTGTTGCAGAGTTAGAGAAGAACTTCTCAAGGATAGAACCAACCCTTGAGGAGCAGGCTACCCGAATTGACAACGTGGAGACAAAATTTGGGGAAGTCACTTGCGTGGTGAAATCCACCCTTCGGAAGATCAGTCAATTCTTCAAGCATGATCTCGATGACATCCAACGAGAGGTATGTAGTGATTGTTCCTTTACTGAAGTTGAGTTATGAGACCTTAGACGTGAGGTAGATGGTGTCCGTGCTGATTGCATCATGTAACCGTTTTTATGCGAAAGTGTGAGTCCTTCTCCACTGCTTGAGTCAATTTTGACCTTCCTGAGGATTGCAAATATTGAAGCTGCTGAATCTTGGGCTTTGGTTCTGTCTGGAGCCATGCCAGTGGATTGTGAGACTCCAGTGCAAAGAAAACCTGCTAGAATTGTGCATCAGAAATGGACCAGAAACAATTCTCAAAATGAAGGATAGAACAATATTCAACTCATAACTTGAAAACTTCTCCTAAGTGTGCTTTCCCATGTTGCACCACTTGAGATCCAGTGTAGAAAATAAACGCATTTGTGCAGTAAAGAACGAAGAAAGAGAAGCCAAAACCTGCACCAAACCCCAAGTCTAAGCCAAACACCTTGCTTCACAGGATCCTGACATTTCCTTTCGTCTAGATCCATCACCTTCTTCTCAGCACAAAATGAGGCCACAGTTCTGATACTGCCAAATGCATCATTTACCACTTGGCTGGCTTCTTCATACATCAGCTGCAACACATATACCATTGTCAGTGTTTGAAGTATCCAATCAATAACCAAGAGGTAAGAGAACATTGAGTAACACTAACCTTTGCATCAGCACTGAAACCCTTTGTAAACTTGGACTGAACACAGCAATCCTTATGAATGCCAAAATCCAATTGGATGCAAATGATACAATAAGTGCTGCTATAACTGTGGTGATGTTCTGGACAAGTAAGCCCAAGGTGTCACTAACAAGAGTCCTTACTGTCGATGCATCAACCAACAACCTTTAACCATCTGCACCCTTGGCATGTGCAAAATTTTCACAGTTAATAATTCTTTCTATGGCAAAATTGAGAGTGCATCTATCATTTTTTCTCTTACGAACCTTGAATTTGGCATAACTACAGTTGTCCAGTTGTGCATAACCTTAACCAGTGCATCTTGGACAATGTGTTATGATTTGGCATCAAGCACACTTGTTGCTTCATCAAGAAGAAGAACTGGGTACAATGCTCACCAACCATCATGTCGAGCCCCTAAAACATAGATGCAATCGTCCTAATTAGAAATGCAAAGCTTAGCAATAGAATAAAAAAGAATTGGTTAGAGAATTGTGAGGTAATATGCATGTAAAACAAAGCAGAACACCAATGAAGCTGCAGAACACTTGCCAAAGAGCCCATAAGGGTAACATGGCACCCACACTACCTAATTATCATTTTGATTTTTGTCCTTGTTATCATAATCCACCGCTTTCGACCAAGTTAGCATCCTCGATGAAATCTATCAATCAACATATTTAAGTTTTGAAGCATAATCCATTACAATTGAAATGTCACGCTAGATTTGTTACATGACACCAAGTGGGCGTTGTTTTTGTATATTAACCCTATCAAATTGGGTCATTAATTGCTTGAAGTACTATTGATAATGGAAGAATCTATAATCTTGCTTTTCCTGTTCTTTTGTCAATAGATAAATGACTAGTGTCAAATCTTTATATACCTTGAGACTTTTAACTTTCATTTTTAAGGTATAGTGGAGTCCCATGGTACAAGCCTCATACTCTATGATGTTGGTGCATTTGAACTATAATTTGCTGTAATGGGGTATTATTTGCTTTCAAGAGAGATCAAAACTACCTATATGCCATACCTTAATGCATTTGAAGCTCCATCAAACCACATTTGTCATTTATCTATCTATTTGTTATCTTTGCTTTGATCCACGACTAGGATATCTTTTATGAAAAATTGAATTACACTGGCTCATAATCTAGGACAACTCGATTAGCTGGGAAAAGATACCTATGAATGTTGACGGTAGCTGTATAAACTTCCCAACCTGTGATGAGAGCATTGATTAAGATGCATGTAGCATGCTGACAACTTGTTAACAATGAAAATTAAGGTAGAATAACAAAAGACACTATACAATTCTTTGGAAGCACAACATGGCATATCTTTTCGCCCATGGCATCCTGTATGAGAGCAGTGTCACCAGACATTCTTCCAATGACTTCACCGGTTGTTTTCATATCAAAGAAGCCAATGCCTTGTCTTAAAATTGTTCTCATGTACAGGCCTCCAATGCAAGCAGCCTGTCTCTCCCATTACCTTCCAACATGAAACTGCTGCAATCAGTGATACGGTAACAACAAACTTAGTGTGCAACAAATGATTTTTCTAAAAGGGTCAAGTGATCTGTAATGCCCAAAATTACACTCTGACCAACAGGACAAGCCAGAAGAAGACAAAGATTCTTGCATTGAAGGTAAGCTTCTTAGAATCAGCTCCCAATACATAAAAATCTTGAGTCAGAAGCATAATTCCAAATTGCCTGTATTGTCCTAGAAATCTTACTTGCTTGATCTAAAATTTTGCATTGGCTGGTAAACCAGCAATCTTGCTTGTATTTGTCTTCTGTTCACATGCCAGCAGAACTTACACCATTTTCATACACGCATGTATAGAATAGTCAGCAGGATACTATAACTAGAGATAGTGAATTCAAATTTAAATACCGACTTCAGCCTAACAAAGGTGCAATATGGCAAAGAAGAAGATTTAATCTGAACTTACGTAGAAAAGCAAGGATGAACGCATAAGCAGCCAAGTACACCTGCTGTAGTACTGCCTGAAAATCACACCACAAGGAGCACTCTGAGTTAATAGAACAGGAAACAAATTGGCCGGATTGATCAAAATTTTCAATATGGAAACAAGGTGATTTTGGTGCAATAAATATTTGGTGACATAGTGAGATGTAAGAGCATTTTTAAAGTGGCTAGGCCATTAACATGTTGCACACATGGGAACAAAGTTGTAGACCCAAAATCTGACTTAATGAACCAATGTTAAGATCTTCAATCAAACGAATGCTGCAGCCACTGTCTTGGTGACCGTATACTGCTGATGCACAAAAGTACAAGGAGCAGGCACCATTAGTCTTATTTGCAATTGGATTGATTGTAAGTCTAGCCTCAAAGACCTCAATCTTGCAGTACCAATAAGACAATATCAAACATACAGTGAGTAATTAGTTGCATATTCACAATTTTATGGCAAAACTTTATACTTGGAGAGTAGCATACAACTTGTACACTAATACTGTCCCTTTCATATGGACTGTAAGAGGGATTTGCCATGAGATTGGTTTGTGGGACCTACTGCCTAGTAGAAAAAAATACAATGAATTTGCAATGCAAAATGCAGGATGGTACAATCCATTAAACCCAAATTGCTTATTTCCAATTATAAAAGGAGTAAAAACATGAAGAGGCAATCAATCGAGATTTTCCATTAACTCACCTAGCCGACTTCATGAACAATGTGTGTTTCTGCTATGAAACTAAACGAATTAATAAGTTGGGGCAAAGATGACTGTCATGATAGGCTGAGTCACGCCATTGCCGATGGCATACAGAGACCCAATAATCGTCAAAACTACGTCGAGCTGGTCAGCGAAAGTGAAGAGCTGGTAAAATGGCACTTTCTGCACATCCCCTTTTCCAGCCTTTTTGCCATTAACATCCCCCATGGTTTGAACAATAATTTATAAGCCCTCTCCCAAACCGGTGGCAGGACAACTCAATCAAGGTTTGCTGGATAAGGAGTCCACAACAAAAGTAACCCAAGGCACAAGGGAAAACATAAACATCCAGCAACAATTAGCAGCAGAAGATAAATCCCACAATCTACGAATGGATAGTTAATACGCACACCTACTCAATCTCCCAACTTACACTAAAATGTTAAGCCATTACTTGTTAGCTAACTTTTGGCAATATTGCTCAAATAAATCCTAAAGGGCAGCGCACGGATGGAAACCCTCTTGACACAAAATGGATGAGAAAATGCATGACCTTCTGAGCCTGGATAATATCTCCAAACAAAACAAGCTGCTATGTGATACAGAAGACAATCACAAAAGCATGAAGTCACAGATCAGTAATAATAAGACAATTCATAACTAAAAATTCCTAACAACCATAGAGATGCAAACAATATATAAACATGAAACTACTAGATTGATACTTAGGGTATTTTATAGAATTGTTGTCAGCTTGTTAGGCAAGATGTAATACTAGAAGAAGAACAACAAAAATTCAATAGTAGAGTTCATTTGAATGTGTGTTGCATGTGCCCAAAATGTATTAATTATCACCAAAGTTAACATGAGAGCATGTTATCCAAAAAAAAAAAAAAAATCCAAATATTTTAGACACAATGATGTTAGACAATAGTTCAGGGAATTACCTGACATTAGCAGGAAGATAGGATGAAGGATTGATGCGACAATGCAACCTTGGATTCAAATTTGCAGCACTAAAATCACAAACACTTGGATCCAGGAAGCTGGCATAAACCAGCTGACTATTACATGAGAATACTGCAGGAGAAATTGGTGCAAAAGATTCACTCAGAACCCACTGGAAATCAGAAAACCAAAAAAAAATGCATTACAAACATGAAAACAAGACGTTAGTTCCACAAACAAAGTGTACTAAAAAGAAAGTACCTGCTTTACACATTCAAGTTTTGTGGTTTCATAAATGGCAAAGTGAGGAAGTGTCTGGTCCTGATGAAATTGGACACGTTTCTCTGACTGTGATGCCGATTGCCTCCCAGCTAGAACCTGCAAGAACCTTGTCTTCTGCTTTTCCCACCCATCAGAATTCCATACACAAATCTGAAGAAAAGATAAACTCATAAGAAATTTTGAAATTTAAAAATGCATACTTCATTTTAATCAAAAGATAATTCCCTCTTTGGACTAACTGATGTTTTGCTCCATTGATTTTTCCACTGTTTTTGACGAGTGAAATGTCACAGGAGCCTCTGTTGTGCCTTTGATTGGCGGTTTCTTTCTTTGCTCTTTATTGCTTACAAACATGCAGGACCTAATGAGATGATTGTGTTCATTTTCTGCATGCAAAATGCTTTAGCTTTGCTCTTAATTCTCTTAAGGCCCGCAAAAGGTACAATGTCAGAAGATGCATTGGCAAAATTTCCATAAGATTGATATTTCTTCATAGAGTGGGAAAAAATAACAGAGTAGAGAAAGAAATATGCACAAATTTGATTACTGCTGTGATGGCAACGTCTGACGTAAAAAAAGAAAAGAAACAAAATTTATAACTGCTGATATTTCCTGCTCAAAGGAAAGACTAAATAACCAGAACTACTTTTCAAGACATGCCAATTTACAATCTCTTACCTGCAGTTCTAATGTGCATCCACTGGTGATTGCCACTCATCCACACAAAGCAAATCAATTTGCATTGGGGCCATTGGATGGTGGGCTCCATGTATTTAAGCCTCTTGAATCTGAAGGAAAATGGGGTTTGCCTCCACCTGCTGAGAATGGGTTCAGATCAAGCCCAGAGATGATCCTAAGCCAGAGCACAAGTTCTTTTATATTCTTGGTTTGCTGGCCCATTCCTAATTTAGGTATGTACGTCATTTGACTAGCTTCTGCTGGCTTTTCTTTTGTTTTTTTTTTGCTTTTTCCTTTTTTCTGTGGTTGTTGTTAACTTTGACCAACCCTTATGTCTGTATGCCACTTCTGATCATTCCTAAGCTTGGGAATGCTACGGCATAACTATTTATTCCAGCCAACTAATTAAACTCTGTTAAAGGACTTTGTAATTTCCCCTATATCAGATTTTGAATTTCTGTATTTCCTTTACTGCATTACTCAGCCCATGGTTAATGGTTTTAACCTTGCTAATACAATATACTTCATGGCTAGGTTATCAATTGTCACATTTCCTTTTTATTATAGGTGCCTTTCTCTCATGTTGTGAGGAGTATCTGACCAGCAGTTATAGATTCTAGAACATGGATTTAAAATAATTTTTATTCCTTTGTTCCTTTCTCATTCAAATTTTGATTTATGTTCTACATGCAGCTGTGTAATTTACTTGAGGAATAACTTGCAGAAGATGTAGAACCTTGCGTGTTCCATGGGATACCATGTAAGGTAAATGATGTAGGACTGCTAATGGTGAATGCCTTTTGCCCTCCAAAAATTTCTTAAAGGAAGGTTTTTATGTATTTTGTGCTACAATTGATTTCTTCCTTTTCATTTGGGGAAAAGCATGAAATGGTTCTGATCTTCTTCAAATATTAAAGGATTGTGTATCTGGTTAACACCTTCCATTCTCTTTTATCCCCTTCTCTTTGGGATCTTGGATATCAGTAATATATCCAGATTCAGTCATTGCATCTGGCTCCTTATAAGAGAGTTTTGTCCTATGCAAAGCAAGTTATTGCAAAAATTATGAAAGTTAGGATACACCATCTTGCTTAACAGTGCAACCTCAACTAGAGATCTCCAATTTGTTTGGTCTAGCCGCATATTGATAAACCTATTCAAAACAAGAACTATTTGATGAAGCTCAAAACAACTTAAATAATATAACTGGTAGATGAAGTAGTAGTCAATTTGCTACATGCCCTCATAGTATCGGACCGAACATGTGCATGAGCTGTCATTTTATTGTCCAATGCATGTTGCTTGGCAACCAACGACCCAAACACTTTTTATTACTTTGATGTCAATGCCTTAATCTCTCTCAACTTGTCATGCACACTTACTTGTGTAAGTGCCTATACTCAATCTTTATGCCCACGCAATGTATGTTGGAAACCAATCCTTATGTTGATGCAACACACAACGATTGTTGGAAACCAAAAAATATAAAACCATAAGACGTTAGATTCTTCGGCCTTCCTTTTTGACCCAAGGTCTTTTCTCACTCGACACCAATGCCCTGATTTTTCCTAACTTGTTCTCATGCATATGTTCTTGTCACACTTGTTTCCATGCTTACTTGTTTAGGTGCCTACACAAAATCCTTATGCTGACGCAACATTTGCTGGAAACCAATCCTTATGTTCATGCAACATGCAACGTTTGTTGGAGATCATGGAAACTTAAAAGTCATTGGTTTTCTTTTTCAATATGAGATTCTTGTCTGTTATTACCACTTTTTTTATTTTTGAACCACAACTTATGACTTAAACTCTAAATCTAAAAAAAATATAAGTAACTAAAAAGTTAATAGGTATAATATTATATTTTAATTTAAAATTTTTAAAATATTAAATTTATAATTTTTTTTACTTATATACTTATTTGTCTTATTTTTAATATGAAATTTTTTAACCAAATAATTTATATTTAAAACTTTAATATAAATAATTTAAATTTTCAAAATTTAAATAAATTTCTATAAAATGCCCAAGTGTGCTGACAAAAAATTTACATGAAAACTCATTTGCCTATATATTTGGACAATTGAATTCATACTTTTTTTGATAATCTATTAAAGGTTACCTTCAAATAGATTGTAAATAATCTGAATTTTAAGCTCAAGTCTAAGGGGTTTTTGTGAAGTATCCAAGTGTGTTGACCAAAAATTTACATGGCAACTCATTTGCCTATGTATTTGGACAACTCAATTCATACTCTTCTTGACAATATGTTAAATGTTACCTTCAAATACATTGCTATTAGGCTTCAAAAATGCTATGGAGCAATAAATTTCTCCAACAACTGTTAGTAGACTTGAGTTTAGGCCAATTACTAGTTTGAACTGTGGGCCTTAATTTTGAGGAAGAAAAGAATAGGTAGTTCTCAGTTTTAGTTCCGTTCCCTGGTTAGATTTTTACTAGTTGGGTTCCAGAAAAACACAAAATTCAACAGGACTGGTCTCAGTCATGGCTTTACCAGAACTCAAGAACCAGTTCCTCTTCGGCCTCATTTCGATTTGAACCGAAACAGGGGTTGCCCCAAAAACTGTCATTAACAGCCTTCTGTAATATTAATAGGTGATCTGTTTTTGGCTTCCAGCAAAGAACATGCAGACAAGGATCTAACATTTGCAGGCAAAAGCCCTTATCTCTTTACATCACTTTATAAGCCTGAGCTTCAGTTCTCTCTCCGCAATATTTTCTGCACGAATTCTCCCAGGATTTTATTAATGTCATTGCTTTGAGAGCAAGTCCATCAGAGTTTAGTATTAAGTGATAAAAATAATCTCACCAATCTCATTATTGTCAAAAAAGGCAGAGGATAAATAATGTCAGTTATCTTGAATATCTAAAAAAATATTTCCCATTAAGCTTTGCTAAACATAGATATTAGAAAAGCTGAAAGTGAGAAACGGACCACTTATGTTGGCTTGCTGTATTGCTCCACCAAAAATGGGACATGCATGCATGCGGCAAGAGTTCATTTAAGCTATACCTAGCTAGCTACTACTTGACCTTTCAAGTGGAAGTTGGCTCATGTGGGGGCGGTAAGGGATTTTTGTTTTTATTTTTATTTTTTGTGATGACTTTATTTTGCCCAGTGATTCTAAGATACCAAAATTGCCCTCTCTTCGGTTTTGGGATCATCAAACGCGAGGTCCGGCATTAGTGAAACTTTTTTATTTGAAGAAAAAAAAAGACATAATACTAGTACTTACACATTAGATAAAAAAAATCAAAATAAATTCATAATTTTTAATCAATAAAATTTTATATTCATTTGAGATGTATTTCATTTGTTATTATTATTATTTTTATTTTTATAAAATTTTTATTTTATTTTATTATACAAAATTTTTAATAATAATTAGTTAATTAAATTAAATTATATTAAATTAAAATTTTTATTTTTTTTAAATTACACTATTTTAATGAGTAACTCTTAAAAAAAATTATCTTATTCTTGTTATCTTCATTTTTTTTCTTACATGATACCTTTATTTATTATTTTTTAATCTTAATATCGGTTAAAAAATTGTTGATTATAGATATTTATTATAAATATATAATTAAAATATAAAAATAACACTTTCATAAAATTATAATATTTAAATTTATTTAAAATCATTGAAATTGATTAATTTTTTAATTCTCCGTACATATGAGCTAACATGCCCTTAACATCAATGCAACACATTCCTTTTAATGTCACAATAATGTTGATTATTAATTAATTAATAGTTAATATGAACGACGATTCCTCCAAGATAAGTAATAGCAACTCAATGTGGGCCCCAATCACCAGAAACGGATAGAGAAAGAAAGCACTTAGATAGGTGGCCAAATAAACAAATAAATAGGTAATAATAATAATAATATCTTATAATTAAAAAATAAGTTACAAGTCAAGTCTTTGAACGTGTTTTAGAAATTAGAGCAGTTAAAAGTCTTGGGCATCCGTTTTCTTCTGGGAAGATGCATGGATCTAACCATGCTCTTTCCTTGTCATATACCAATAAAAATAAATAGATACTTTTTGTCAATCACTTCTTTTTTGGTTTTGAATTTTTTATCAAGTGGGTCTAGTAGGAAAGTGACCTCTATGGCATTAGAAAGTTGACTATGGCCTTAAAAAGTTGGCTTCCTTTCATGGATTTGTTGTTGTATATATGTGTTGTGTTTGAGTGAGAGAGAGAAACTAGAATTGCAAGTGGAAAAGCATGTCCTTCTAATTTTTATTTTGTTCTCTGTTGCATGCCAATGGATATCACTTCACTAGAAAACATTATTTAGTGGTTGCAATTAAATATATTTTCAAGTAAGGCTAAACATCACTAACATCAAAATGCTTCTAATTAGGGGAAAGAAAAAAAAAAGGTCTTGCCATTACAAATGTTCCAAAGAAGGCAAACACTCAAGTTAATGTAAGTTAAGTGTTTGGCATGTTCCTAGTAAAACCACTAGCACTATCATTGAAACCTTCAGCTTGAATCTCATTTTCTTTATAGTAAATTGAACTACTCACAACTAATTTATGTAAGGTTTTGGAAATATTATGGATGCAACCTTTTGACTCGTCACTTCAAATGGACCCCAACCTTGTGGAAAAATTTTAAGAAGACCATAAGCTTAATTACTATGTTTTTAACCCTTCAACACGTTGTTGACCCTTTTAAATATTTGCATCAAAGAGTTTTTATACTTTTCTTAAGGCTTTTTCGTAAGCCAAGGAACAAAGCAAATGAAATCAAGAGGAAAAGAGTGATGCCAACATCACTAATTATTTTAGTAATAATCACATATGCATAAATATTAGGATAAGTAAGTGGAAATTGGTTTATAATGATTGTCATATTCAGAATTGCCCTAATCATTATCATAACGATTTTTTTTTTTATAATTGATAAATTGGCCAAAATGATATTATATGTCACTATTAGGTGATGATTAGGAATTTATTTTCAATAAATAAGAAAAGATAAAAGGAGCATGAAAGGATGAAAATTATTATAATAAGTTTTTTTTTTCATTAATCGATAAATGAGATTGTTAGTTATTAATAATAGTCATATGGTCAATTAGTTTTGAGTAATGTTTGGGCAACAACCAAAAAGTTATTATTAGTCAATGTTAGTCTTCTCCATTAATTTATTACTCAAAAATACCACCCAAAAATACAACCCCTTTCCATCATCACACGGTTTTGATTGTACAACATAGGGCTGACAAAATTAGTTAGTCTTCTCCATTCATTTATCACTCAAAAATAATGGATGCAACTTTTTGATTCCTCACTTCAAATGGACCCCATCCTTGTGGAAAAAATTTAAGAAGACCATAAGCCTAATTAATATATATATTCTAACCCTTTAACACGTTGTTGACCTTTTTAGATGTTTGCATCAAAGAAAGTTTTTATACTTTTCCTAGGGCTTTTTTATAAGCTAAGGAATGAAGCAAATGAAATCAATAGGAAAAAGTGATGCTAACATTACTACTTATTTTAGTAATAATCACACACACACACACACACACATATATATATATATTAGGATAAGTAAATGGAAATTGGTTCATAATGATTGTCATGTTTGAAATTGTTTTGATAATTATCATAATAATTTTTTTTTGATAATTGATAAGTTGGCCAAAATGATATTATATGTCACTATTAGGTGATGACTTGGAAATTTTTTTTAACAAAAAAAGAAAATGATAAGAAGAGCATGAAAAAATGAAAAATATTATAATTAGTTGTTTTTAGTTCATTGATAAATGAGATTGTTAGTCAATGATGATAGTCGTATGGTCTATTGGTTTTGAGTAATATTTGGGCAACAACCAAAAAGTTATTATTGGTAAATGTTAATCTTCTCCATTAATTTATTACTCAAAAATACTAGCTCTTATCCATCGTCACATGGTTTTGATTGTAAAGTTTAGGAATAATAAAATTAATTAGTCTTCTCTATTCATTTATTATTTAAAAATAAAAATAAAATTTAATAAAAATATTTAATTTTAATTTATCACTAATATTGAAATTCATTAAATTTTAATGAATAATTATACAAATATTATTTATTTAAAAAAAACAAAAGAAATTTTTTTTTATTCCTTTAAGATTTGATTTTATATAAATCATTACTTTTAATATATTGTCTTTTAAATTTTTCATGAAAAATATTTATACATTTAGGTATAATTAATAAAATAAAATAAAATAATAATGTGATTTAATTACTAATTTGTCAAAATGCATCCGTCATGTGAGGGCTGGTCTTGATAACTCGGTGGGTGGAAAGTTCTGCCTTTTGCCTTGACGTTTGAAGACGAGTGTATGAAATCAAAGCTCCATTAAACCAATGCAAGGCCGACGTCTGACGGGCTCTTCCTCGGAAGAGTGCAGCCAACCTTTGGTGGGGCCAGACCCACCCAGAAGAAGACTTTCACAGTCGTCGGTTGTTTTGTTTTAGTCAAAATATCCGGCTGTACGCGTTTCATTTGATGGGCTGAAGAGTCACTCAAGCCTGATGCAGCCAATGACCAACCAGTTAGGGTCCCAATATTCTACTGGTCAAACTTTATCAAAAACACCAAAAAAAAAAAAAAAAAAAATTATTTATTTCTTTTCAGGCTTTATCTAAATTTAATATCTTAAAATTTTTAAGTTTGATAGTATTTTTTATTTATATATTATTTATCTTTTATATAATATAAAATTTTTAAAATTTATATATTTATGTTTAAATTCTTAATAAAGTAATAGTAGTGTAGGAGAATAAAAAAAGAAAAATAATAATGAAAAAATGAGATCATATAATTTTTTTAGATAAAAACACAATAATTAAATATTTTTATATTAAATATTATTTTAAATATTTTAATTTATAATTATTAAATATCATGTCATTATATATCTTTATAAAGTTCTTGACAAAAAAAAAATATTTATAATACAATATAGTTTAATAAATTTTAAAAAACTATATGCTACAAAATATTAAATTTATATAAAATATTTATATTATAATATGTATCTATCTTTAATATATATAAAGTCTCTATATCTCAAATTTTTATAACATAAACTATATACAAATGATGTGATATTAGTATGATTATTAATTATATATTTGTAATTTGAATCATTAGTTATGATTATTTATTAAATAATTATAAATATACAATCATTAGTTAGTGACAATCTTTTCCTTGGCAAAATTCTAAGAAATATCACTATTATTGTATCTCTAAATTATAAGAGTTAAATTGAATTAAAATTATAGATAAATAATTTATATAAATTTTTATTGGTGATTTAGTGTTTTTTAATTGATTTTAATTTAATTTTTTTATTATAATTAATTTTTTAAATAAATAAATATTTATATTTAAATTATAATATTAAATTTTAAATTTATTAATATTAAAATAAATATAAAAAAAATTTAATTTAAAATAATAATTAATTTATTGATAATATAATATTTTTTTAACAAAAAAGATATATCAAGATTTAACAAGATCAAAGTCAATGAAATTAATTATTTTTAAAAAAAATTATAAATTTTTAATATATATATATATATATATATATATTAAATATAAAAAAATATTTTTAAATAAATTTTAATATTATAATTAAATAATAAAAAATAATTTATTTTTATTTTAAATAAAATTTATTTATATAAATTAAAAATTTATTATTGTAAAATTTTATTATTTTTATTTTCTTGCTATATTTTTAAAGTATATTTTAATTTATTTTAAAATTAAAATTCTCGAGGCCGTTTGGGTTTAGTTTGTCAAAGTGCGAAACGTGGTGTGGAGGCTGGTCTTCATAACGTGGCGGGTGGACGGTTCTGCCTTTCGTCTTTACGTTTGAAGACGGGTGTATGAAATCAAAGCTCCATTAAAACCAATGCAACGCGGACGTCTGATGGGCTCTTCTTAACTTTGGTGGGGCCAGACCCACCCGGAAGAAGACTTTCACAGTCGTCGGTTGTTTTGATTTAGTCAAAATATCCGGCTGTACGCGTTTCTTTTGATGCGCAGTCAAGCCTGATGCAGCCGAAGACCAACCAGTCAGGGTCCCAAAATCCTACTGGTCAAACTTTATTAAAAATACCAAAAGAAAAATGTTATTTATTTTTTTTCATAGCGGACAGGGTTTATTTTGATCTAATATCTTGATGTAAAAAAGAATTACAAATAAATCTAAAAAAAAATATTTTTTAGATAAAAAATTATATATAAGAGTTGTTCTATATAATTAAATGTAAAATATCAATCTTATACCCGATGTGTAGATTAAGAAGTAAAGAATGAAGTAACCCATTTAACTCTAATTACCTTTTTGATCAATTAGGAAGAGACACATGTCTCTTATTTTTTTTTTTACGACAGTTTTAGCGGGTTCAAGGGCGCCACAGGGGTGTTACTGCACCGATATAACAGTGATGCTTCTCATCGGTCTACCTTTTATGACACGGCATGTGGATCTGAGTCTGGCATTACAAAATTGACTCCTTTTCATGTGCTGTTCTATATATAGGTGCCTCGGCAATTACAATGGTGTGTGCAAAAATTAAAAAACTTTTCCAATTTTTCTTTTTGTGCTTGTTAATTTGCATGACAATGGAGTTCTGTTTTTCCAGGAAACATGTGTTTTGGGTTCTGATCAATTTAATATGCTTAAGTGGTTATGAGAGTTGCCTAGAGGAAGAGAGGTTGGGTTTATTAAGTATCAGGGAGTACTTCGAGTCAAGTGGGGTGAGGACAGAGCCTGGGTTTCCTTCCTGGACTGATGATCTGGCATCTGACTGCTGCAGCTGGGAACGAGTCAAGTGTAATAGCACCACTGGCCGAGTGATTGAGCTCTTTCTCAATGACACTAGCCTGGAACCACAGCAGTTTCTAAATGTGTCCTTGTTTCTTCCTTTTGAGGAGTTGCACAAGCTAGACTTGCAGGAGAATGGATTTAGTGATTGCTACCAGAATCATGGTACATATTACGCTTCTTGACTTTTCCTTCTTTGCCTCTTGTTTTCATGTGCACAGCAATTCCAAACCCACACAGATCTACAGACATAGCTGAGTTAGCTTATGTTACACAAGAGATTTTGGAGTTAAAAATTGTTCTAATGTCTTAATTGGGAAAGTCATGATTATATATATTGGTTCAATTGTTTCTAACATTAACTTGTCTTGTAAATGCATAAATGAGAACGTGGTCATTGTAAGTTGCAGAAACATAATCACTCTGTATTTATTTAGTGGATTTGTTGTATAATCAAGAAAATTGTTCCTGCAGGTTTTGAGAAGATTTCCAATTTGAAGAAGTTGGAAGTCCTAGATCTTTTAGGGAACAACTTCCAAAACAATATCTTACCATCTTTGGGTGAAATTACATCGTTGAGAAGTCTGAATCTGAGTTCCAACAATTTTAAAGGATCTTTCCCAGTTGAAGGTACTCAAATTATCTTTCATCAAACCTTTTTTTTTTTAAAAAAAAAAATTCATTTAATTATTTTAGTTATTTATCATTTTAAATTTCAAATTATAATTTTCATTATCAAAAAACATTCTTAAATAGTTCTTGAAAAGGAATTTGAACTACAACACTACATGATCCAACAAAATTAAACAAAACGCCCTCTTGGACACGATCATAACTTTTTATTTAGATCAATCTTAGTCAAATCATATATGAAAATAAAAATTTATTTAATTTCTTTAGTTATTCATTTTTTTTAATTGAAACAATTTCTAACATATCAGGTTCGGTGGAGAATTTTATTCAATTGTGACTATATAAAGTCTTCATACTAAAGTCTATGACCATAATTTCCTTAAAATTTACATTTAAGACTTTTTTTTGTTTTTTTTTTTTTGAGTAATACATTGGAAACTTTGATTTAATTAGAAAACATGATAAATACATGTTATTTTATTAGTAGAATTTAAATTAAAACTTACATCTTATAAGCATTGAAAAAAGTCTAATTTTTTTCTTTTTTAAAACTTAATTTGTCTTTAACCAGTCCAACTAAACTTTGTTGATTGAACCATATCATTTTACTACAAAAACCAATATAAAAAGAAAATTATAAAAAAATTAAAAAATAAAACATATTTTTCATGGATATGGTATAAAGTAAAAGTGAGTTTTGTTGTACTAGAAAAAGATAAAAAAAAAAAAAAAGGATAAATATAGTTACTATTGCAACTCTTCCATGTTATTGTTGCATATTATAATGGTATGAAAACTTTTTTATTTTAACATATGCATGCACAAAATTAGTACATATATGTTTTCATTTCTCTATGAAACAATTGTAATTTGTCCTTAGAGTTAAAGACTATCAAACAGCTAGAGGTGTTGGATTTAAGCTCTAACTATCTCAGTGATCTCCCAAAGGTCTAAGGTAAAAGCATCATTCCTTCGTTTTTCCTTTCTTTAATTTCTTTTTTTTTTCTTTTTGTTTTAACATTAGAAAAAATAAATAATATTGATAATTTTTTTCAAAACTCTTAGAGTTATAAATCATGAAATCTTTTACAATTTATACTTTTTATCAATTTTTTATATATATTTTTATTTGACTTTATTATATATTTTATTGATTTTTATGTACATTACAAAATTTTTTAAAAAATAAATAAATTATAAGAAAAATTATTATTTTATTTATAAATGGGAATATTATAATGTAATCTGTATATATCTAAAGTTTGACTATTTTTAAATTTTTTTTTTATTATTTTTGATAATTTAGTATTGTACACATGTAATAAATGTGAATTTTCTACAATAATATTTGCAGACTCATAAATGTATTTAGAGAAATAACTATTAAATATTCTATATATTCCAAATTTTAAGTGGTTGGAGAATTTGACAATACTAAATCTAAGAGGCAACATATTCAATAGTAGCATCCTACCCTTTGTAAGTACCTTTACATCACTTAAGACATTGGATTTTAGCTGCAACTATTTTGGGTCGTCCGTTTCTGCAATAGGTATCACAATTCCCTGAATTTAATTTGTTTTGTTCTTTTCTTTTTCCCTAGAGTCAAGTCACAGGACTATGCTGTTGTAATGCACTCTTTTTAATTTCTTTTTGGCAGAACTAGCTTCTTGGGAAAACTTAAAACAGTTGGACTTGAGTTACAATGGTCTAAGTAATCTTGAAGGAATTGTTGATGGCTTGTCAAAATTGCAAAAGTTAGAGGTCTTGAATCTTGGAGGAAACAACATCACGAAGAGCATTGTTAAATCATTGGGTGCTTTGACATCTTTGAAGAATCTCGGTCTTTCTAGTTGCCGCCTAAATGGAGTCTTCCCAGCTCCAGGCATGTAAAAAGTAACTCAGCCAATCAAATATAGAATTGGTCTCTCTTGCTGAATTTATTTTCCCTTTCAAATATATCTGCAGATTTAGCAAACTTGAAGAACTTAGAAATTTTGGATCTTTCTGAGAATCAACTAACAATGCTGACAGGTACTGCTTGCCCTTCTTCATGGGATTTTTGTGTGTTTGAAATTTAGAATTGGTCTCTCTTACTCAATTTATTTTTCTTTTCATATATATATCTGCAGATTTAGCAAATTTGAAAAATTTAGAAAATTTGGATCTTTCTTGGAATCAACTAACAATGCTGCCAGGTACTGCTTGCCCTTCTTCATGGGATTTTTGTGTGTTTGATAAGTGCAAGTGTTGAAAAACTTCATTTAATTCATTAGAAAACTTTGATAAACAAAAAAAAAAAAAAAGAGAAGAAAAAAAATGACCAAGAACGAGAAAATGCCTTAACACACATTCAGACAAAAGAAACAAGAAGAATGAGAAGAGAAGACATTTAACCTCATGGACCCCATCTTTGTTGTGGTGCTAGTCCACCGACAATCTCAAATTGCCCCAAAATCTTTCCTTTTTCCTTTTCCTTTTTTTTTTTTTGACATTTATTTTCCTTTTCATTTATATATGTACAGATTTAGCAAGCTTGAAAAACTTAGAAATTTTGGATCTTTCTAAGAATAACCTAACAATGCTACCAGCTACAGATTGCTCTTTTACCATTGGGTTTTTGTGTGTTTGATTAGTATACTCCTAAATTGCAAACCTTATAAAACCTTCGTTATGGTACCAGTCCACCAATAATCTCTATAGCTCGTGTTTAACGCATTGTTGTTTTCCCAAATTGCCCCAAAATCTTTCTTTTTCTTTTTTTGGCCTTTATCACATGCTCCCTTTAAGTTGTTGCAAATTCCCTAAATTTATTGTTATTTCAAATTAAATCTCTAATCTTTTTCTTTTTCTTCATCCTTTCTTTTCTTTCCTTCAATTTATTGGTATCCTTCACATTTTCTAAGAATTTATATAAGGTATCCATTTTTACTTAAGTTGTCACACTAAAAGCTTCTTTTACCCTCACAATTTCTTTTAATGTTACTCATAAACTTTTTCCTTCCCTAAATCTCATCAAATTGTAGGCACCTATTGTTTATAAAGGCATTCTTAGACTTTCCTTATTGTTAGTTCAAACTTAGCCTCTAATCCTTTTCTTTATTTTAGGCTTTGTTTTTTCTTTTATTTAATTTACTAGTATTCTTCGCATTTATTAGGAATTTTATACTTTTATATTTATTTTTAGTTTAAATTTAGTGTTTAATTTAATCATTTTTTATCCATACTTACTTATGATCCTTAAAATAATTATGTGACTACTTTTTTGGAAAGAAAATAAATTTTTTAGTATGGCAAATAAAACAATAATTCAAAAAAATTGGCTAATATATATATTCCTTTTTATTTTTTTATATATGTATTATTTTTCTTTTTATATTTGTACAAATAAATTTTCCTAATAAAAAAAAAAATCTAGACTACCACTATCTATGTCCATATAGCTTCTCTATCAATAGTTTTTTTCCTTATCTATTGCATACATCACAAAGCCAAGGGATTAGCTCTTATACAACATATGAATGCTTTGGTCTTTAAAAGTTTATGATCATATTATCAAATATTATATTTCATCATTGACATTAAACCAATTTAGGGTCTTTAAGGTTGAATCCAATACGAAGCTATGAAATTCAACATAATATTTTGTCAAATGCAAAATTGGAATTGCATGTATTTGAATTTTTTTATGATTTTAACCTAATTTCTTCATATATTTGTTTTACTTTTGGAACAGATTTTGGCCAAATGACTTCCCTCAAAGCTTTATCTTTAACTTACAATAATCTAAATGGATCTTTAGCTCAAGAAGGTAATTGTGAACACTTTACCAATGGTGAAAAGTAGTAATCACCTTTTGTCTTTTATGGAAAATTTTAGATATTGTATTATTTTTTGTTTTAGGTTTGTGCTCACTGAAGAACCTTCAAGAATTGGATTTCAGCCACAATAATCTTAGTGGAATTAATCCATCCTGTCTTGGCAAATTGACATCTCTTACATACATAGACTTGTCATCAAACAAACTTGAAGAGGACATTTCATCATTTCCATTTGCTACTCTTAGATCCCTCAAGTATATTGATCTCAGACATAATCTCTTTTGGGGTCAATTCTCTTTTTTCTCAATTGCCAATCACACAAATCTTAAAGTGTTGCTATTATCAAGTGATAACCCTAAGCTAGAGGTCCAAACTCAATATCCATATGATTGGCTACCTATAGTTCAACTTAAGGTTATTGAGATGTCAAACTGTAGACTTAACAATATTCCTCATTTTCTCACTCACCAAACTGACTTGAGAGCCATTAATCTCTCCCACAATAACCTCACAGGAATGTTCCCCATTTGGTTGCTTGAAAACAATACTCAATTGGAGATTTTAAGTCTTAGAAATAACTCTTTTATGGGATCATTTGGTTTATCCTCCAATTCTAGCTTTGACATAAAATATATAGATATCTCAGACAATCACTTTCATGGAAAGCTTCAACAACATATTGATAGTATTATTCCAATTGTAAAAGCATTCAATCTTTCAACAAATGCTTTTGATGGTAGCATTCCATTCTCTATTGGAAGCTTACACCATTTGTTCTGTTTAGATCTATCCAACAACATGTTTTCAGGAGAAATTCGAGACATTTTGTTTGCAAATTCCTCTTTTTTGGAAGTTTTGGTGCTCTCAAACAATCAATTAAGTGGTCAGGTGC
>JBAPLJ010001981.1:0-10725 GCA_037832345.1 Rhizophora mangle | reverse complement strand
AAAAAATAAAAAGTAAGGTTGAGTACATCTCAGTGTTCCCCAGGCTCCATAGACTGCGAAAACTGTAGGGTTATATTCATTTGTTAGCCACAGAATTTAGAATGTCCCATGTAAATACTCTAAGGAAGGTATCTGCCAATAGCCTGCATGCTGAGAGTATTATCAAATCATGCAAGCTTGCTTTTGCCAAAGCAAAAATGGGATTCCTAAGTAATTGTGGAAGAAAGGAGCCATGTTGCACGAAGCAAAAGATCGGATTACTAAGTAATCGTGGAAGTAAGGAACCATATTGCCCTTCTACAGTTGGTAACGATTTCCATTATTTGTAAGCATCATTATTCTATTTAAGGAAAAACAGATAGTCTTGGGACATCAACCTAAGCAGAAATACAAGTCCTTCATATTTCAGCTTTTACTTTCTTTAATCCGTCAGTTTCCTGGTTTTTACTACTATAATAATGGCTGAGGCACTTGTTTCTTTAGTGGTGGAGCAGCTGGGCTCCATGCTAGAACAAGAGGTGAGGCTTGTAGTGAGTGTCGAAAAAGAAGTAAAGAAGCTGAAAAGCAATCTCATTGCCATCAAAGCTGTACTCACTGATGCAGAGACAGAGCAAGTGCAAGTGAAGGGGGGCGAAGAAGTCAGAGAGTGGCTGTGGAAACTCAAGGATGTTGCTTATGACATTGGGGACGTGATGGAAGATTGGAATGTTGAAATTCTGAGCTCACAAACCAAGCCCGAGAATAAGGTATGCCCCTTTCGGTCCTCTTGCTTTTGTTGTGAACGAGTTTGTTTGCGTCATGACATTGCTAGCAAGATAAAGGAGCTGAATGAAAGCCTAGACAGAATTGCCAAGGAGAAAGAATACTACCATTTGGCTCCCAAAGAAGGAAACCCAACAATTGAGCGACCTTTGACCACCTCTATGATTGACATTAGAGAGGTGAAGGGCAGGGAGGAGGATAAAAGTGTATTGATAAATATGTTGTTGAGTAATGGTAACAGGCCAGACCTCCATGTTGTCTCTATTGTAGGGATGGGAGGGATTGGCAAGACAACTCTTGCCCACTTTGTCTATAATGATGTTAGGATAAAGGCCTATTTTGATAAGAAAGTTTGGGTCTGTGTCTCAGATCGTTTTGACGAGAAAAGAGTTGCAGAAACAGTTCTTGAATCTCTTAAAGGTTCTATGCCAGCTGTCAAACATTTGCAAGGCTTGCTAGAAAACATAGAGGAATCTATTAAGGGAAGAAAATTTCTTCTTGTTTTGGACAATGTTTGGGAAAGCTCTAGAAAGTGGGAACAGCTGAAACAATCTCTCAGGTTTAGTTCACCAGGAAGTAGAGTTTTGGTAACCACACGCAACGAGAATGTAGCATGGGCCATGGGTTGCTCCAAAGATGATATTTTGAAAGTAGGGAGTTTGTCTGACGAAGAATGCTGGTTACTTGTAAGTAAAATAGCATTCTCCGGTAGGAGTAATACAGAATGCCATTATTTGGAAGAGATTGGCAAAAAAATATCAAACAAATGTAGGGGTTTGCCGCTTGCTGCAAAGGCTCTAGGGGACATTTTGCGGGATAGAAAAACTAGAGAAGACTGGCGAAGTATTTTAGACAGTGAGATTTGGGAAATGGAAGAAGCTCAAAGAGAAGATTTTGTCCCTCTATGGTTGAGCTATTATGATTTGTCTCCACCATTAAAAAGATGTTTCTCCTACTGTGCCATCTTTCCAAAAGATTACGAAATTAAAAGGATTGAGTTGATAGAGTTATGGATGGCTCAAGGTTATCTGGACTCAGAGGTCACTGGAGAAAATTATTTCCAAAATTTAGCAACCCGTTCTTTCTTTCAAGATTTCAAGAAAGTTGCAAAGTCTCAATTTTTCAAAACTTGGCAAGCAAGCGAATTTGATTTACTTATCCAAAAACCAACCTATGAATTGGAGATCAGTGGAGAATATGATGATCGGAGAATCTACAGCTGTAAGATGCATGACATAATGCATGATTTTGCCCAAATTGTCGCACGTAATGAATGTCATGGGGTTCAGGGCAATGGTGGAGTGGAGTCAGTCATCGGTTCTGTATCCAAAAAAGCACGTCATGTAGGTTTAACGCTTTCAAACCATACGCCATCTTCTCATGCATTTAAAGGCCTTACAAAAATGCGAAGCCTATTATTTGTGAAATCTGAAAGCAGGTTGTCGCTGACAAAAGAAGGCTTATCAAGATTATTCAGTGAATTAACACATGGAAGATCGTTGAGCCTCAGATGTGGAGACTTTTCAGAGGTACCTTCCTCTATCAGTAAATTGGTTCATTTGAGGTGGCTTGATTTGTCATATAATTTGCATTTAAAGAAGTTGCCTGAAACACTGTGCCAACTGCATAGTTTGCAGACCATAGATGTTACTGAGTGCCCTCATTTGCAGTTGCCTCGTGGGATTGGAGAGCTAATTAACTTGAAGCATCTTCATAATTACAGCCGCCATGTGCACCCTAGTAGGTTGCCTAAAGGAATTGCAGAATTAACTGGTCTTATCACATTAGACATCATTTATGTTGGTTGTGATAAGGATGCATTTTCTCTTGGTGATCTGAAGAACTTGAACCAGCTTCGAGGAAGGCTTATCATAAGAAATTTGGGTGCATGTAATCTTCATTTGCACGAGGCTAAGCAAGCAGAGCTCAAGAAAAAGGAGCACATCACTGACTTGCGACTTCGTTTTTATTCTATAGAAGACAAAGAGGAAGACCAAGAAGAAGAAGAACAGCTGTCTACACGGGGAAATGAAGAATTGCTGGAAGCCTTGGAGCCATCTCGAAACTTGGAAAATCTTTCTATCCTCTTCTACGGAGGTACTACCTTTCCTGATTGGATGATTTCATTAACAAATTTGAGATGTGCTTTACTCTACAAATGTAGAAAATGCAAGAACTTGCCTTCATTGGGTAAGCTGCCATTCCTTGAAACTCTTACCTTGAGTGAAATGTACCAAGTTAAAAAAGTGGGGTTTGGGTTTTTAGGAACAGAAAATCAGATTGGTGAGAGTAAGAGTGTGTCATCATCTTTGACGTCGTCATCATCTTCACAGGTTGTTGCCTTTCCTAAACTGACAAAACTTATATTCGATTGGATTACTAGTTGGGAAGAGTGGGTTGATTATAATGATGGCTCTACCAAACCTGCAATTATAATGCCATGCCTTCACTCTTTGAGAATTAGTTACTGCTTTCGACTGAAGGCACTGCCAAATTACATTTTGCAAAATGAAAAGCTTCATACACTGTACATTAAAGAAAGCTATCGTCTGAGAGACCGTTACAGCAAGGAGAAAGGAGAAGATTGGTCAAAAATCTCTCACATCTCTGATGTCATAATATATGGCTGATACACTCTGCTTTCAGCTGCCGCCACCCTTGCTACCACTGCTGGGTATTCATTCCTTTTCCTTCTCGGTTTTTATTTTTTTAAAATTAGTTTTCACTTCAAGAAATTTACACATGGTATGATCATACTCTTCATCACCCCAAAAATTTAATGACATTGATATAGTTGGCATATCCATTTATATTTACAAGTATATACACATATCGTTTTGAAATTTATTGTTATTTTTTGCAAAATTAAGTTCCAGATATGTACAACTTTGTCATATTTTCTTTTTTATATTAGCAATTATTTCACTATACTTATGATAAGATTTTCAAATTATCTTGGTAGCATTAATATTACGTAGGAAGGACTGTGTTTGATTCTTTCTTCGGTTTAATCTAAAAGTTCTTATACAGGATGTTCTTTGATTGAAACGTAGGTTCTGTCTAGATTTTGAAATCTGATCATTGATGCATGGCTGCTCAGTATTGTTATTGTTCATATCATGATCATTTGCATAGTTTTTCTATGTTGTTTTGATGTTTTGTTTTTTGGACTAGGTCATGCATACTGGAAATTAAAGTGTTGTGTGGGTGTTTCGATTTTGCCAGTCAACTTTTTGAGAAAAAAGTGAAGCAATTTTCAGTTTCCTGGAGTTCAATTACATATCATGGGGTTTGCCACAAATGTATTAGCAGAGGAAGGTGTGGATCATTTCAATTTGGTGCAGAAAGAAGGGTTAGAAATCTATTTGCTTGTAGCCATACAGGTTTGAAAGACCTTTCTTGTTCCCCTTTTTTCTTCTCCTTCTCATCACAGCTATTTGATTCTACCCTTGTAATTGTTACTTTCAGAGGTTGTCTTGGAAATGTATGCCATTCAATTATAGCATTCAAAAAGATTGAAGAATACCTACCTGTATCAGCTATGTGAATTTGAAACTGAATTTTTACATTAAGCCTTTGATCTGTAAAAATTGTATTTTTTTATGCTGGGATTTGGCAGGAAACTTTGTCGCTGCTGCCTACAGTGTATGATTATTGTCATTGTTAAAGTCCAAACTTTGCAATGTTGCAACATCAACTGTTTCCCCCTTTCTTGTTCAACAACAATTGTAAGAGATTGAACTTAGATTAAGATTTCTACTTCTTGCTCATACAATTAATCCTTCCTACACACTTAAAAGTGTAATCTTCACGGGCGTACAATCCTTTTCATTCTGCTAGAGTTTTTAACTCTTGTTTCTGGAAAGGAAAAAATGGCAACTCCACTTAGTTTTAATAAAAAATTTACCGTGGATTTTGAATAAGTGGAATCTAAGAAGTCAAGTGTCGACTTTAACACAAATGGTCACAAAGGCAAAGGTATGTCACAAAAGCAAATGTTGAGGGTTGTCATATGAAGACACAAATGTATATATTGATATGATATAAGGAATAAAAAAAAAAAGAGAATAACAATTGATCATCTCTAGAATTTGTTTTTTTTTGTATACTCCCTTCTCTCCTCCATACCCTCGCGTTACGTATCTTAGTGGCTCTAGTTTTTGCCAAGCCAAAATGTAAAATTATATGAATAGCTTACAATTCCCATTTCTATTCTAAAAGTGGACATTATGATGAAATGTTTCATTTTTTTTTTTCACAACATATTTCAAAGTAGAAATAGGAATTGAACATGTGATCCTTATATTTCTTTCCCAATGATCAACCTTGTGCATTTGTTGTTACTATCTTGACTAATTGTTTCCAAAATGTGTAAATAGAGTTGACAAATGGGCATCGAGTTGAACTAGGATTATCTTGTGTTTTAGTGTCTTTTGTTTGTATGAACTAAGGATGCAACTGTATATTTAAAATTAAGAATTTATATAATTCTATTACATTTGTGGCCAATGTGGCATGAGCCAACAAATTCAAACCTAATCCATCAAAGGGGTCCAAACCCATTACTAAAGGCCCGAAGGACCTGAGAAAATTCTAAAGATTTCATGGTAGGTGAACCCATAAAATTTTTTAAAATTCTATGAGTTGTATATAATTATAGAATGTAATATTCTAAGCATATTTTATATAAATATTTAGAATAGGAAGATTCAAGATTTGAGGCAAATGACTATAATTACCCTATGCATCATTTATTTGTAGCACCAAACATTTAAGCAATCAATCTAATCTCCCTTTCTCTAAGTTTCTCTAATTCCTCTTTACTCTTTGCTCTCTTTCTTTAGGCTTACTAGTAACTTTCCCTTAAAGTTGTCTAGTGCTTCGTGGGTATTAGAGTGTTCGCAAACTTATCCCGTGAAAAATGGCTCACATTAATTTCTAATAAGAGTCTAGATCAACCATCATCATGAACAAGAGCCCAAGCCTAAGCCTATGCTTGTGAAAAGCCCAAAACCTGCCTTAGGTTTAAACCTACTCCTAAGCCTTCAACTCAAGGACCATTATGTGAGCCTAACCCTATACAAGAACTAACCCCATGAGCTAACTCCTATGGGTCCCATCAATTTTTCCAACATTAAAAATCTACAATGGAAACATATATAAGGGTTAGAGATCCTCTCCAACCAAATAATACTTCTCTCTCTAAAGAATTTAAGCGGTGGACACGTCACAACAAGGTTTGATTCCTCCCTCTCAAAATTGATCTTAATAATTTGAAAGAAGAGTAGTGGTAATAGGTGAATGGAAGTGGTGATAGAGGAGGGAAAAGGTTAGTTGTGAAGTACAATATGAGTGAAGGATAATTATAGTGACATTTTGGTCCTTTTAAGTTGTTTTCAATTGCATTTTTATAAATAAAAATAATTTTTAGTAATAGTGAATTAACTAAAAGTATATATTGTTATTACTCAAAATAATTAGTATATTTTTTTTAATTTTTTAAAATTTAAGATGTGAAATTTTAACACACCATGAATTTAAGATGTAAAAGGTAAATTTTTCCTCACAAATATTGTTGCTGGTAATTGAACTCATTTGTAATTTCTGTTGCTCATTAAATGTTGGTGAAAACCAAATTCTGATGCTAATTTAAATATGTTACATTTGTTTCAAATACTCTGCCAGAGGTGTAATCAAGTTCTGCTTATGATGATCATGCAGCTTTAAGAATCAATCCCTGTAGTGGATCAAGCCCAACACCTTTCAAGGTAAAACCACGGGTTAGTTAATGAGAAAAAGAAAAAGAAAGACTTTAGAGACAAATTATAATATTGAGTTCAATGCATCTTTGTTTCTTATATTCGAAATTGCTGCCACACAAGGATCACATATGCATCTTATTCAGCTAATTGTTTGTCCTTAAAGCTAGGGAAGCAAGTGAGAGAGAGGCACCAATATATTTCTTCGCCTTTATCTTTTTTTTTTTTTTTTTTTTTTTTGTTTTTGTGAAATAGTTTAATGTTATAAAGAATATATTTTTTTATTCAATATATTTAAAAAAGTCAAAGTTATGTCACTTTCTGTTACACTTGCCATTTCATTTTGTTGCAACTGAACTTGAGTTATTGTGGAGCTACACATATTTGCCTCCTTTTCAAAATATATAAGGATAAAAATAAATATACTTGTTATAATTTAACACATAATTCATATTTAAATCTTACCAAATACTTAAATTTTTTGTTAAATAGTTTTTTAACAAGAGATTATATATTCAAAATATTTTACTCTTATTCATTAATTAATTATGCTTTTCAATAAACAAGGAGGGTTTATATTTTGTTCATATTTTCAATCCAATTGGCTTGCATTTAAGGAGAAGTATTAGAGTTAAACATGTGTTCTACATTCAATAACTCAAGTTTTTAGGTTTAATTTTGTTTATGGTTCAACAAGTTGAAGCAGTAGGGAAAAAGGTAGATTCTAAACATTAATTAACATGGCAAACAGAGAATGAACCAGACTCCTTATCAGGACAAATGACATACTACTACAGTATCTTGTGTGGAAGGAATATGTTGTTAGTGACATTTCCATCGTCATCCACACCTCCATTGCCCTCGGGATCAATAACTACTGTCATAAAATTAGCCTAATCTTATTTTCTGTACTTCAGGACCATCTAATGGCAATACCCTTCTTTTTCCTGCATCTATGAGTTTATGGGACCTAAGGATTTCCCATTTGCTGGGCACTAATTAAGTGATGGTGCTTAAGTTCAACTTCAACAATCCTCCATCTTTTGTTCTCCCTCAACCTGAACTTCACCATTGCTGGACAGCTAGTTCTAGTTGCAGGCTTTGGGCAATTAGCTTTGCCTTTTTTCGTGAAACCTACAGATTGCAGTGCTACTCCTATAATTGTGGATTACAGTATCCTTGTAGATGGATTCTTCTGAGCTCAGCCAGCTAATGTGGCCAAGGGATGGTTTTCTGCTCTATTTGTTAAAATGAGTTGTGGCCAAATGTCGAAGCATTTACAATAACATCGAACGGCTCTGTTTCTCTTAGTAGAAGCAGGCTTAGCTTGTTAACATTTCACTTAGTTTGCATACTGATTTGAACAACTTTTGGAGACAGTTTCATTAATATCACTTACAGGAATTGGCATGCCAGTCCATCCAGTGGATGAAACAGCACTATTGGTACCAGAAATCCAGAAGTTCCAGCAATATGAGAAAATATAAATATATAGTTTCAATAATCCAAAGGAGATGTAATGGGGTTTAAAAAGGACAAGTCTTTTGGTCAGTTTGGTAGGGTTGTAAGAGTATACTTTTGCAGATTGAGAGCATGAGATTTTAGAGCAGCAGCATATTAAATCTTCAATTAATGATTATTTTATAATTTATTATACATTTGAATATTGCTTTTGTCTAAGGGGGGGAAAAACTCTCTGGCCTCCTTTAGATTCTTCTGAGCACCAGAAATTGTCAATAATCTTACAATCTTTTCATTAAAAACCTATACCTTTTTATTCAATCTTTTTTTTTTTTTTTTGGCTTTTCATTTCCTGTATTTTGTGCCACATTCTATTGTCCTTTTTCTGGTCCAAATGTTCATTGTGCTGATGAAAATTTTCTCTAGAAAGTATGGGAAACAATTTAACTGATTTCCCAGGATGTCAGCTGTCCTTTCTGGCTTTAGTTTGTGCTTATATAGGATTTATCTCCTTGTCTATGGATCAAAGGCCTTGTTGTGATTCATTTACTAGCTTAATCTGGTTTTGCTATTTTGTGTTTGACTAGCATATTAAAGGCTTCATCTGCACTATAAATGAGCCAAACAGGATGGGCGGAAGGACAATGCAAAGGGCAAAAGCAGTGTGGTTCCCATCAGAATGTGTGGAGAAACACAATAAAAATGAATAAGTTTACTGACGAGGAAAAGTGGCATGACTCCTACCTTGTCTGGTCGAGCTTACTGATTTAAAACTCCCAAGCTGTTTACTTTGTTCTTCAAGATTTGCCACAAATGAAAATGAAAACAAATGTGGAAGCTTTAAGAGTAGAAAAATAAATAGTTTTTATCTTTCTATTTAAGTTTTCTCTTGCCCCTTTTTCCTCAATTTTGCATGGAAAAGCATCGAGACATTTTCCAAGCCCATGAAAACCCGGCAGTGCTCTGGGAACAACTTTTACACAGCTCAACTCGACTCTGCTCTACCAAACTGTAATCTGAAAACTAATTGGCGCCAATTGCATGAACTCTTCTTGCCCTTGTATTTTATTGTGAACCAATTGGGTATTGGAAGTTGTTGGTTCACCAAATGCACCCTCATATGCTGATGCATTTTGTCTACTTCCCTGTAAATTCCTTTTTAGGCTCATAATTCTTCTCTGGAACACTTTTTAAGGTCTGCAGTGGATTAAACATTACTTAAAATAATGCTCCTCCTTGGCCCCCCAGCTAAAAGTGAAGCTCAATACACATTAGATGAACAATTTCATTGTGAATATTCACATCAGTATGATGCACAAGACTTGCTGCATTATATACTAGATAAATAGTTGAATTTCATCCTCTAAGGGGCTAGTGATTGTTTCAATAGAGAGATTCATGCAGTTGAATGACTATGCTGTAGATTGCAGCCTTTGAGAGCAGTCATTTATTCAACTATGGCTCATTTATAACTTGGGTATGCAATTCTTTAAATTTCCAACAAAAAAAAGACACAATGGTTCATGTACATGTGAATTCCCTAATGTGTCTACTCAGATATGATAGTAATCATATTTACAACGTAAGCCCATCTACGGCCAGTGAAAAGGAAAATATTCTATTCAGCTAACACTGGAAAATATTCAATACAGAGGCAAGACCTACTAGCATGCCTCAAAAACTTTTAGCATTGACATCTCTTATTTCAATTTTCTCTGCTTGCAACTTGCTGTCGGACATCATTTTGTAGACCATTTTGAGCTCCTTCCTTCAGAACTAATGGTGGCAGAAGATCCTGCTTCTTCCAGTTAGTTTCTAATGTATGTGCATCCATTGCTTTAGCATCTTCAGATTCCTTAGCGCCCTCTTGGAGTTGAACAAACTGAGAATAGGCACCATCTGGATTCTTTATCAGCTCTCCGTGAATTCCTAAAAGAAGATTTTTCAAAGACTAGATTGTTGAACAACATGGAAATGGGAGAATTCTCCACAATTTTGCCCATATGCACTACTGCTATCATATCTGCATTTCTGATTGTTGTCAAACGATGAGCAACAACTACAGTTGTCCAGTTGTGCATAGCCTTAACCAGTGCATCTTGGACAATGTGTTCTGATTCCGCATCAAGTGCACTCACTGCTCCATCGAGAAGGAGAATTTTTGGATTCTTCAACATGGCTCTAGCTGTGGCAATTCTCTGCTTTTGTCCTCCAGACAACTGGGTACCATGCTTGCCGACCATCTCCTAAAACATAGATACAATCATCCTAATAAGAGATGCGAAGCTCAAAAACAGAATAAAAAAGAATTGGTTTAAGAATTGTGAAGTAATATGTATATAAAACGAAACAGAATCGTCAAATGATGGTGCAGAACACTTGCTGAAGAGCAGACAACTAAGCATTTGGCCTTCTGGAAAAAGCATTGCATGGCATTTGTTTGATAAGAGAGAGGAGATTTACCTGTGGAGGGGAAGAGCGTCTATAAATTTGGCAGCAGCATTGGCAATTTTGGTTGCTGTTTTAATCTCATTTCTTAATAATTTTTTTTTATTAATTTTTAAAATTTAAATAATTTATTTGTTAATTATGAATATTTCTGTGTTTGGTTTCCTTTAACATGAATTATTTTTTTTTATTATTTATTAAAATTTTTCTCCCAACAAACTAAACAAAATATTAATTAATTAATTAATGAACTAACTAATTGCCAGTGGAAACAGAGTTTTCGAGATCATCTCTG
>JBAPLJ010001980.1:0-221338 GCA_037832345.1 Rhizophora mangle | reverse complement strand
ATTTGTTGTTTCGTTGCACCGGATTCTTGCCAAATTACAACAATCAGCATCGATCCCCTAGCAAGACAGAGGGCCGTCATCATATGGAAGTGGATGATTGAAGGAAGACTGGATTTGCAAAAGCGCAGTTCTCTCGTGTTCCCAGCAACCATGAGACAGAGTCCTCAACTCCTCCAATAACAAAACCAATATCACTACCATCCATGACCTAATAATAAACGCCACTAGCCCCATCTGTATGTTCCGAGCACCTCTTACTACTTAGTAATATTTGTTGCCATTTAATATTGTGAGTGGCCTCATGCTTCTGCATTCCTTCTCTTTTTCTTTTTCTTTTATTTCAACATAAAAACAGAGCCTCTTTAAGCGTTAAAATAATCTCTTGACTTCTTTAAATTCTTCAAATTGAAAACGGAGTTCTTTTTGTGTTCGAAACAATCTTTAGTGTTCAGCTCTTTATTTGCTTGAAAATAAGGAGGGAGTTAAGCCAAAGTGTTGAGCATTCCCTTTAGTGAAACAAAACAATAATCGTGATGTTGGTTTCAACCCAACTGATTATTTTTAAAACCAATTTGTTGTTTGTTTTCTTGACATGTTCATTTTTTAGTTCTAGTTGTTTTATTTTTCCTAATTAATTGGATAATTCATTATTCCTGCTATTTATTATGGCCCTATAGATTATTCATCCTGTCATCACTCATGTTGACTGCTCTCGTTTGACAGTGCCATCCAAAATTCATTCATAAAAGGCTATAGACATCGATACAGTCTATTCACTGGCTTTGAATTCTATTAGATGTTGTGTATGTATAAATTCATTTACATAGCTATATTCTGTTAGATATGGAACTTGCTCTTGCTGCAGTTGATTTCTTCCTTAAGCAGTCAAAGGTGTTACACATGCTCTGCTATCTTGTCACGTACATGATCTCTGCTTGTTTATAGGAGCTTAATCAAGAAGGGGTGTACCTCTTTGTGAGTGTTAGATCCTTGAATTGAGAGCTGATTTGGTTGAGCAGTGTGTAGGGAGAGATTGGTACTCGGACGTTGCCTTGCCCTCTCTGTGTTTTAGTTGTTTGGAAAAGCAAGACTGAAGCCATATTTGCATGGCTGCCTTTCTTTTTCATTTCTCTATGAATATATTTGCTTTTGAAGATCGAAGTGGAACATTTGCAACTGTGCTCTTTTGCTTTATGACTGAGCTGAAGCGAGGGTGAGTTCAAAGTATGTTGTAGACTTGTTTGTGCTTCTTATTTCTCCTTGTTGACTGTAACACTATTGTTTCCAAGATGTAGCCTATGATGCCTCTACACTGCTCTGATAGTAAATGAGGTTTTGCTTTTTAAAATGCTGCAACAGTGATGTATTTGTTTTCTTTACATGTTCAATAGAAGAGAAGAATATTTTTATTCTTTAAAAGGTAATACCACAGAGCTTGTGGAGGTCAACAACTCCTTAAAAATTAGGCATATTCCTCTTCTTCCTTCCTTTATTTGTTTATAATATGTTTTCTTTCAACAAATCATTATCAACCAGAGAGTTCAACATTTTTTGCTCATTTACATGTGTGGCCTTTAATATTCCCTTGTAAGAGTCGGTTGAATCAATGCATTATTACTTTCTCACATTTAAATATTTTTCTTCCAGTCAGGTGGTTTTTAATTTTCATTTTAGTTTATATAGATTACCTCTACTCTTCTTTTGTTTCTCATTATTAAATCTGTATCTGCTACTTTGACTGATATGTTTGATAATGTATCTATCCTTTTCTCATAATGCTTCATATCAAAATTATTTTTACAAACATTTAAGTTATATTAACTCATTTTCTGATTTTATTTTCTCAAACAATATTTTTCAGTTTCTAATAAATAATGTCCTTTGGGTTGGACAATGAAGTTTGGAAGTCAAGAAACAATAAATTGGGATTATAGTTTGCAAGTTTAGTAATGTTAGGTGTGGTATCTATCAATATTATTATATCCATCCTTTATAAAAAATGTCTAAATATTAGTTAACAAACAATGTTTTTATTGTCTAGCTTAGATGTTGCTAAATCATAAGGTAGTGTGATTTGCGGACATGTGTTTGTTAGACTTAGGAAGCCCCTGCTACTTCAACATGCTTGACTTGCAGGTTTGGCTACTGAATGCAGCCTTGCATTAAGTAAAGGCAAGGTTTGCTCAGATTTGTTTTTTTGTCATTTCTTGTGTATCTGTCTTGTGCAGAAGCTTAGCAAGGGGACAAGGAGAAATTATAGAACCTAATGTCTACCAAAATTACCTTACACCACATTTTACAAATGTTCATGGCTAGTATAAATTTCATTATACCTTTTGTGCCTTCCATTAATTTCCATTTTGGTAATGTCAAAGTTGTTTAGGAGACTGTTGTTTCCTTAGATTTGATTAAATTTTTAAATTTGTTTAGGAGATGAGGAAGGAACAATTTCTTGAGATCGCTGTATGTTCTTCATGTTAGGGTCACATAGACCAAGGATTCTGTTAAAGACCTTGATGATGTCAAGAGAGACTTCACTTTGATTATTGGAGCCTTTTGCCCCACCATCTTTTGAATTTGGCAAATAGTATGGATGAGTCCAATCATGCAGAGGACCTTGAGGACAGAAAGGGAGTTGATTTAACCAAAAATGTAGGGATTAATTTTTTGTGTCAAATAATGTTTCCTTATTTGGTTGTTCTGCCTCTCAAGATTTTCCCAATTGTATAGGAGTTTGACTTCACAAATGTGCATTATTTTTTCCAAAGATGTTATTTTATCCCTCAGATTTAGTTATGTACCTTGTTTGTGTTTTGAGTGTAGACACAGTTTTGTGTTTCTTGTTCATTTTAGAAGTTGGTTGTATTTCATCCAATGTGGTCTGATTCTTGGGTGGATGGATTTGAAGTACTCTTTATAAACAATCAATTGCATTTGTGAAAGCATCAGATGTTGAAGAAAATGCTTGCCATGTCATTGAGCATTCAGCTAGCATATACATGTTTATCTACAAAAATAAAATAAAATAAAAGGTAAGCCTTTTGATGCATTGCACTCCTCTTGAAACTCAAAAGGAAATGATATCTGAACTCTATCTGTAGGTATGAACCAGGCTAGACTGGTGGATTTTGTTGCTCGAGCTATTAACTCCTACCATCTGCTTCTTCACTCTGTACTTTATGGAAGATTTGCTTGGACAAAATTTTGCAAAACTAAACATTGCAAAATCTCTCTTCCCTTCTCTATCTTAAAGAATTCTTGGTGCAGCATTAATCGGTATAAGCACACATTTTTAACAAATTGTGAAAGATGATAAATCCATGCTCCTTTTCCATTAGCTTATGTGGCACACTTTATTTTTGATGGTCTGATATAGTGTTTAAACTTTGATTTACATATTGTGGGTAAAATTATAGTGAGATAGGCCTCTAAACGCTCGAACTAGATGACTTTCAAGTTAAGATTACTACACAAGAAGGGTAAACTCTTTAGTTGTCTGAAATCCATTATTTCTTGCTTGTTGAAGTCTTCTGATGTGCAGTCACTATCTTTGGCTTCATCTTCAGGTTCTTGTTTAGGTTATTCTCTCATTCCTGATCCTTTGACCTTGTTTATTTGTGTGTGCATAATTTAATCAAATTGATCTCTCTTAGATGGAGTTGCAAGTTGGAGACAGTTGAGTTCAGACCTTAATTTTGAATTCTGATACCATATCTACAACACTATGCACAAGCATGAAATCCTTTCTCTTCTTGCTTCCAAGGTTACCCTTATACTCATTCCAATCATGTTTCCATTGGTAGGTTTCTCTAGTATTCTCTTTGCAATGCTTGTTCATGTTTAAATAGTTGTAGTGCAATGAGATTAATTGATATAATTCATAAAAATTCAAAAAATTAGCATCAAACCAAACACAATTATTTTCTGCAGAAATTCAAAGGTGTAGTTTTCTGATGTAACCCCTGAAAGAAGTCAAAAGTCCATTTGCAGTTTTTGAAATAAATGACACCTCTATTTGACACCCATTATCCATTGTTTGAACAATTTTTGAGAGCTCAATATTCTCATCTTGAGCTACCTATTCACTTTTGACTTTTGCTTACTTTATTTGTTCATAAATTTTATGTCAAAAGTAGCATTATGTTTATATGTAAACTTTAGGTACCATTAAACTTGCCTAGTGTGATGTAGAATATTGGTCACACATTTATTGATGCCAGTCTAGGACGAGCCTTAAGGCATGCTTAAGGCATTCAAATATTTTTCTTCTGTTTGGCCTGTATTTCCTTTTCTTATTTCTTTTTCTCTCTGGATCCCTAAGAATTGGGTGTCATTAGTGCTTAACATCCCTCCATCTTCTTCAATAAACAAGTTCTGCACCATCCCTAAGAATTAAGTGTCATTAGGCTCTTAAAATTAAGGATAGAGCTCGAGGAGGGCTCCATGTCATTCTCTTGCAAGAGTTTTTTCCTTGCAATTTTAAAGTTTCAGCTTTGAAATCTTTTGCCATTCTTCTTTTGTTTTGGGTTTCGTTAATTTATGCACAGGATACAAAAATGGAAGCAATCAACAATTCAATGTCATTCTTTCTCCCTCTCCCCATCTCAGTACACACATTTGGCTTTAGGTCTTTCATTCTTTGGTTCAACTTTTTCTTTTTCTTATTGATTCTTAAGTTTGTTTTTTGGCAAATATTTCTGATTTTGCACTTAGTTAATATCTACTCTTCAAGACAAAGACAATAAGGTGACGAAAAAATCACACCAAATTTCATTGATTAGTTCATTCACTTTAGGTAAATATATCATTGAAGACTATTTAAGTTTGAGTGAATTTTTAGATTTTATGTTTGTGTTTCCTTATGTTTGGATCACTCTTTATTGGATTTTATTTTTAGGTTATTTTCTCATTTCTAATCCTCTGACCTTGTTTATTTGTATGTACATTATTTAATCAAATTGATCTCTCTCAGCTGGAGTTGCTTGAAGAATGAAGATGTTTGCTGATGATCTTAGCAAAGAACCAGAATGTCGGAGGGTAAAATCACACATTTCATTGATTGTTTCTTTTCCTTTTAACGAGTTCATTTCCACTATAATACAAATGCACTCATTGCACATGGTATGGCTGGTTTTACTTAACCAGAAAAATGATAAAAAAAGGTTTAAGAAGCAATTTGTTTCTTGTTTACACCAACACACATCCAAAAAAGAGAAAAAAAAAGGCAGCAAAATTGGATGAGATTTAGCTACCCCAACTAACAAACTAACTGAAGTGGTAATTGAATTCAATTACAACCTTCCCTTAACTTTAACATTAAGGTACAAATAAATTATGAAGCTTGATCAGCAAGATATCCTCTGCTGCAATTCTGGATGGCACAGCACGGCAACAAATTCTCAAGATCAATGAGGTAGAGGAAGCTAGGTTTTCCAATTGATACCATATATGCCCAATACCATGCACAAGCATGGAATCCTTTCTCTTCTCACTTCCAAAGTTACCCTTATACTCAATTCAATTATGTTTCCATCGGTAAATTTCTCAAACCCTCTTTTCAATGCTTGTTCATATGTGAACAGTTTTAGTGTAATGAGATTTGCTGATATAATTCATAAAAGTTCAAAAATTAGCATCAAAGCAAACTCAATTATTTTCTGTAAAACTCAAAAGCACAATTTTCCAATGTAACCTTTGAAAGAAGTCAAAAGTCCATTTGCAATTTTTGAAATGAATGGCACTTCTATTTGATGCCCATTATTCATTGTTTGAATAGTTTTTGAGAGCTTAATATTACCATTTTGAGCTACCTAGTCATTTTTGAATTCTGCGTATTACATTGTTCATGAATTTTATGTGATGAGTAGCATTATGTTTATATGTAAGCTTCAGATACCATTAAACTTGCCCAAAGTGATATAGGATATTTTTTGCGCATTTACTTATGCTAGTCCATGAGGAGACCTAAGGCATTCAAATATTTGTAGGAATTGACAGCGATTGACTGGCAGATGTATCGAAGGTAATCCATACCAAACTTCACCTTGTCTACTTCAATCAAGCTTACACATGTTTCAAAAATCTTCCTTTTCCTTTTTCCTATTTTGATTTGATTTGTGCACCTCTCTTGGCAATTCACTGCAATAGTTTACTCAAAAAGTTATAATCTCTTCTACAACACATTAGTATCCTTTATAGGCTTTCTAGAAATGTTATTGTTCATGAGAATTGTTGCTTGTTCATTCAATGTATCCTTTCTAGAACTAAGCAAATATAATTTCTTTGAAATTCTGCTCATGTTGTTGAAACTAAGGATAGAAATATTATTGATTTATCTTGTTGCTCTATTATTTTTTTCTTGTCTTCCTTGTATTTTCTTTTCTCATTTCTTTTCCTCTCTGTTTCCCTATGAATTGAGTGCCATCAGTGCTTGACATCCCTCCATCTTCTTCAATAAACAAGTTCTGCTAAACTATCAACCCAAATGCACCTTGGACTATTTTCCTAGCTATATGTAGAAAATTGTTTGAATACATTGAGGGAACTAATATTAAGTTGTGTTGGGTAAGTGTTTGTTTCTATATGACCATGTACCTATATTTATTTTTATTTTTTTATTTATTTTTTTTTGTTTTCTTGTATGGCAATATCTTCTTATTCAGTGTTTGCAAGCTTTTTCATATATATGTCAACAAAGCTTATTCTTTTCTTGTTTCCTTGCAATTTATAGGGTGTGTTGTTTGAGTTATCTACTCCTTCCATCCTTTTCTTTACGGGGGCCTTTATGACAAATACTAAGCATTCCAAAGACGATGACTCTCTCTCTCTCTCTCTCTCACTTTCTGACATGCACGTGTGTGCACACACACACACACACACAGGGTTGCAGTTAATTATAGAGATTTAAGATTGTGAGTGCTAATTACAACTTCTGTTCTCTCTTATATATATATATATTCTCTATCCTAATTTTTTTTTCATTTTGTCCTTTCTTTGCCCAATAATTTGTTGACAAACTTATAGTTTTCCATTTTCAATTTGTCGAAGGGGTATATTATAATCTATTATATTATAATATTTACTATGCTCTTAAAATTAAGGATAAAACTTGAGAGGATTCATTGTCATTTTCTTGCAAGAGTTTTTTCCTTGCAATTTTAAAATTTCAGCAATGAATTCTTCTTTTGTTTTAGGTTTTTGTTAATTGTTGCAACTAATGCAAAAAAGAAAGTAATCAATAATTCAATGTCATTATTTCTGCCTCTTCTTATCTTAGTACACATACTTGGCTTTAGGTCTTTCATTCTTTGGTTCAACTTTCTTTTTTCTCATTAATTCTTAAGTTAGCTTGTTGTTAAATATTTTTGAGTTTTCACTCAATTCATATCTGCTCTCCAAGACAAATACAATAAGGTGGCAGAAAAATCACACTGAATTTTCATTGATTAATTTACTATCTTTAAGTAAATATCTTATTAAGGTCTATTTAACTTTAAGTGAATTTTTGGATTTTATGTTTATGTTGATTTATTTAAGTTTGAGTGAATTTTTGGATTTTATATTTGCATTTTCTTCTATCCAAATCACTCTCTATTGCTTAATTCAAGTGTAAACAAAGTTGATGTTGATAATTGCAACAACGCCATTTAAAGGGGGAAAATATTAGTTTTTTTGATGGGTATTCAAACATTATATCTATTAGCGTATGTGATATGTTGCATTGTCCCAATCTCGCTACCCCTTATTTTTTGGTTAAAAAGAAAATTCATGTCAAGAACAGAGGGCAAAAAGGAGCTTGTTTTCCGCAATGTTAGGGCTTGCTGCTTGTGTACAGCTAAATAAAAACAAATAACTTGTGTAGGGCAGTTGGATGCAAGCTTTTGCACGCACCACACGATCACTTTAGAAGGTCATCTCATCTTGAAAAATATAACATTTGCAAATGCAAATTTGAATTGTGAAAAATTTTAATTTTATTAAACTCTTGTACGTGTATTTTTTTTTAATTTCTCAAAAAAAAAAGTTTGTGTCATTGCTAAGCTTTTTGTTCATCTGAAAAAGTATGCTCATCACCTCCAAAATTGCCCATGTTATTGTGGAGTTAGAATAAGATTGTATATGCATTGTATTGCTCATTTTTAAACAAATCATCATGTCACATGTTTACTAATTTAATTAAATTCTAATCAAACTAAGTTGATTGAATTATGCAAAGTAATGAGGGGAGCCTTATTTATAATTTATTTATTGTATTTTAACATTGATAAGATTGGTTTATTAAATATAAATATTCAATAAATATAAAAAGGAGAAATGAATACACAAGCATCTAGACTAGACACAAGGCTGCCAAGCTCTATACTTGGATAGCATGGGAAGATTGTCCACAATAAAATAAAAACAATTGTTAATGCATTTCCCTACAAAGTAAAACCATGTCCGTCGCCAATGTGGGTTTATGTATAAAACTGTGGCCATTCCAAGTAGTGTGACACTGTAAGATGCTAGAAAGCTTGGATAAAATGCTTTCATGTCTATCAATCCACTTTCTTCTTTGTGCTTACCTGAATTCTTGGATGATGATGGATGTGCATCGCAACTTTTATTCAGTGGTGGTCCACACAGCAAAGGATTATTCTCATAGCTTGCACTTTTAAATGTTGCAAATTGTGCAACCATCTCTGGGGTCTTTCCAGACAGGTTATTGTGTGCTACGGTGAAAAACTCTAGTTGGGTGAGTTGAGTAAGCTGAGGAGGAATTTTACCATCTAAGTTGTTGCATGAAAGATCTAAGCTCTCAATTTCCATCAAGTTTGAAAAAGTTGATGGGATTGGTCTTGCCAAGCTATTATGGGATAGATTTAGTACCTTAATAGTACTAAGGTTTCCGAATTCTGGTGGGATATCTCCTGTCAAATTGTTGTAGGAAAGATTGATTCCAGACATGCAGAAGAGAGGTCTTCCTTTGTAGGAATAAGAAACATTCTTTGTCGTGAACTCCACATGTGGTTGAAAAGCATAATAAAAATTTATCAACTTTATTTCCCAAAAGCTGTTAGAGGTATGTATCCTATCCCAAGTGCTTCTAGCTCTCAGGCAAGGGAGAATATGACCAGATAAGTGGTTGTGAGACAAATCTATCAAACTTATATTCTCCAACTTGCACAACTGAATTGGGATTTCACCTTCGAAATAATTATTGTCCAAAAGCAGATAACTAAGGTTAGAAAATGTATCAATCCATTTTGGAATGCTGCCAGTAAAACAATTATGGCCAAGATCCAATATCACCAAATTAGAGCTATTATAGACTGCCTTTTCCAATGACCCTTGCAATCTATTCTTAGATTAATGAATTTGTTTTATGCTCAAAGGGAAATTTGAAGGAAGGCTTCCAGAGATATTATTGTCTGAAAGGTCCAAAACTTGAAGTGCATTCATATTTCCTGTCCATTGTGGGAGACTCCCGTAGATATTGTTGTTACTGAGATCTAAGATAATCATTGAGGAACTATTAAATAAACCGTTCGGGATTTGGCCTTGCAAACTATTGTTTGAAAGGCAGAGTGCAGATAATTCTAAACAACCAGTGGCTAACTGCACAGGTACCTCTCCTGAGAATCTATTATTAGACAAGTCTAACAGAATCATTTGGCTCAAATTACCGAGGGAAGGAGGAATTCTTCCACTGAAATCGTTGCCTGACATATTTAAATACAACAGGTATGGAAAATATGCTCCAATTAGTGCTGGAACGTGGCCACTAAAGTAGTTCTTTGAAATGCCCAAGTATTTTAAACTCATATTTGAATGACTTGGCAACTGAAGTTGTCCTGAAAGGGAATTATTGATCAAGAAGAGTCTAGACAAGCCTGTGTTGTTCTCTAACAGCCAATATGGAAATCCTCCACTCAGTTGGATGTGCGAGAGACTAACAAATGTTAGATTGCGCTGGTAGTAAAGGAATTTAGGAAATGTTCCGTTGTATCCATAACCAGACAAGTAGAGTTCTGTCAATTGGAATTTTGGGGCCAAACTATGTTGCTCTATTTCAGCAAATATATTATTTCCCGAGGTAAACAAGGAATGTAGTTTTGTATGGTTGAAGAATGGGTTGAGTGTCACTGGAATTTGGAATTGATTGTTTGAAAGATCTAGGAATTCAAGTGATTTTAAAGTCCTTAGAGGAGATAGAGATATATTCCCTGTCAATTGATTGTAAGAGAGATATAATTGCTGAAGAGATGTCAAATTAGCCATACACGGAGGCAAGGTACCGCTGAGATTATTGAAGCTGATATCTAGGTATTTGAGCTGGTTTAATTCACATATACCTGAGAATTATTCGGTAATAAGGAACCTAGCCAAAATTAAGGAGACATGCATGCAACCACAGACACACAAGGGGGTTTAGGGAAGATTGATCATACCTTGGACTATAGGTATAGGGCCACTTAATGAACAATCATACATTGAAAGCTCCTCTAGTGAGATTAAGTTTCCTATGGTCTGCAACATTTTATAATTGAGAGTAGTAGTCCCAGACAAGTCTAGGTTTTTTAGGCTCTTCAGATGAGGCCAACCTAAGAAAATTAAATGAAAATTAAAAGCTATTGTTGAAAAACTTAGACAAAATTAAGGAGACATGCACACAACCACAGAGACACAAGGGAGTTTAAGGGAGATTAATCATACCTTGGGCTCTAGGTATAGGGCCACTCAATTGACAATCATTAATTGAAAGATCCTCCAGTGAGATTAAGTTTCCTATTGTCTGCAACATTCAATAATTGAGAGTAGAAGTGCAAGACAAGTCTAGTGTTTTCAAACTTTTCAGATGAGGCCAACCTAAGAAAATTAAATGAAAATAGAAAGCTATTATTGAAGATTATGGAAAGAATTAGAAAAGTTAAAAATATCTCTTATTTTATTTAAATTATAAAAAAAATTATTTATTTTTTATAATATATTCTTTTATAAAATTAAGCAGTAATAATATAAATGTTATTACTCTATAATTTTATTATTTAATTAATATACATAAGATGAATTCAACTTAAACAAAAATGATAGGATTAATTAAAGGCAGAATTGTAGTTTTAAAAATTAGATCAAGTGATTGTAGAGTAGACAAAAATGTTGAAATTTACCTTGAGTAAGTTGAGAAGGGTTCAATCCATTCATGGACAAATTTTGAAGAGAAACCAGTACCCCAATGCTTTGGAGGAAGTTATCATCTATGGTAGAATAATCCAAAAATAGCTCTTTGAGCTTGTTCAAATGGTAGGAACCTAGCAAATTTAAGCAAAATAATAAATTATACCAAGCACAATCTTGAAAATAAGAATTAAAAGTTAAGAAATGTAAGCATTTGTGGATGTTAAGAAATGACCAAATGATGTTCCTTGTAGGTTGTTGGATGTTAAGTCAAGGCTTTTAAGGTTTGGGAAGAAATCGTGCAGTGATTGCAACTCTAGCATAGGGCTTATATCTCTCATGATTCCTTCAAGATTAAGGACATTACAGTTGCTCCAGCTTTTATTGTCTGCAAATGCCAAAAGCTGTATATTATGATCTTTTTTCTGATAAGTAAAAGAAATATACAATATTTGGGTGACTCTTGATCCCGTGGGCAGAAGGCACATTTCTTCTTTGTATTTCTTATCGGTCATGTGATATTTTGAGTTAGTTTGCGAAATCATATTAAATAAACCTTCTTCAATTAAGTTCAACAATTAGATTTTGTTTTTGAGCAATGTTGTATGTGTCAACATGTAAGTGCAATATTTAGTTTTTGTCATAAATACTTTTAGAAAAAACCTTACTTCTTTTATAATTGTTATGTGCACTTCAAATTCTCCTTAATGTTTAAGAAAAAATTTGTGTGTTGTTACTCAATACAACATTTTTCTATATTTCTATATAGTTTGACCCCAATAATCAAACTTGGGAAGCATGCTTATTTTGTACAAATTAAACCAATTATTAGCTTTTCTAGGTTGAAGGATTAAGCCTTGAAAATTTCTTAGTTTGCAGAGAAGGCAACATTATCACTAAAAGTATCAATCTGTAATGTGACATACTACCTATTAATATAATGAGGGGAAGTGAAGTATTATAATATACTATGATCTAGTATATTTATAGACTTAAAGGCATCCTAGGCTAATGGGTGCATAATTTTTAAAGATTGTGGCTTGTCTAGTATGATGGAAAAATGTTCCAATGATCTTATATTTTAAGGAATTTTAAAATAATGTTAAAAGGAAGGAATTTTAGATTTGAAATTAATCTGAAGAGATATTTTAAAAAAAAAAAATTATTAGTGAATGTTAAGAGTAAAATTCGTACTGATTCTTGATATATGTTAAAAGAGACATTGTTATAGATGCTACAACTTGGATAAGAAATTGATCCAAGAAACTTGGGCCTGGGAGGTCTGGTCGTAGCAATGATCAAGACAGGAATAGATTAAAAAAAGCTTGGAGTTATACCTGCTACAGCCACAAATCCAGTGATCTCATTCTCACTTAGATCCAGCTCCTCCAATCGGCTTAGAGCATGCAATTCTGGGAACAAGGAATTGAAACTAAAGAATCATAACCAAGCTTAGCATTTACCGTCCCTAACCAATCATGTATGTATGATATAACCTTTAATTTCTTAAAATTAAGATGGCAGAAAAATCATATCTAACCTTTTGCATTTATTGATCTTTTTAACTAGTTGTATCCAAGATAAAATCGCTTAAAAGCTAAAAGCCGTTTGAGGGACAACAGGATGCTACTATCCAAGTTATTAAAACTCAACCGAGTACAAATTAGTTAACCTCAATACTTGTTCATCATCAACCGGAGTGAAGATCGATATATATATATATATATATATATATATATATATATATATATATATTTTTTAAAATATCTCATTATGTTTAATTTAATTTTGAGTTATTTTTTAATTTTATATCCATATTCACTTCTTTTTGGTTTCCTCCCTATTGCTAGATCAAAACATGGAAAAAGTTATTGATGTTGATGCTTGCAGCATTGTATGACATATAAAAGATAATATATTTAGCTTTATCTATAGATATTTAAATATTATATATATATAAAAATACGTAAATTTAGAAAAAAAAAAAGAAAAAAAAAAAAAAAATTAAAAATTTTACACAGAGTTCTCTCTGTTTATTTGATGGCAAAGAGATTCAAATACATGGAATGAGATGAGATGGAATTAAAGATATTATGCATTAATAATTTGTTTCATCATCCCAATCTGATGTTGCTTTTTTTTTCTCCAATTTTTATGACAAAATAAATAAAAGTAAAATGCATTTGAAAATAAAAAAAAAAATTGTGAGCTGATTTTTATAGCCGTGTATAGGCGTGGTTACCATGAGTCTTACCTTGGATGTCGACCTTTCCTTTTATACTGTTGTTGTTTAGAAACAATGTTTTCAGAGATGAAAGGCCACGTAGAGATGACAGAATGCTGCTGTTGAATTCATTATAGCCTAAATCGAGAGTCTCCAAATGGGCAAGTCTTGATAGTGTCTCGAAGCCTGCATTTGTGAGAGGAGTCTAATATATATACAGAGTACATCATCCTATTTATGGGTTTCTTTTTTGTATTATTGTGAACTGATTTTTATAGCCGTGTATAGGGGTGGTTACCATGAATCTTACCTTGGATGTCGACTTTTCCTTTTATGCTCTTGTTGTATAGAGACAATGTTTTCAGAGATGAAAGGCCACCTAGAGATGACAGGATGCTGCTGTTGAATTCATTATCGTCTAAATAGAGATTCTCCAAATGGGCAAGTCTTGATAGTTTCTCGAAGCCTGCATTTGTGAGAGGAGTATAATATCATGCACAATAAAGGATATATATACAGAGTATATCATCCTATTCATGGGTTTCCTTTTTGTTTTTTTTTTTTAAATTAAAAATAAAAAAAAAAAGAAAAAGAGAATCCATCTTATCTTGTGATTATGAAATGAACAGAGCAAGAGCTGTAGAAAGAGACCTTCATTCTCAATACAACCAAGTATTTTGTTCTCTGATAAGTCAAGAAGTGTAAGATCTTTGAAAGGAAGAAACAAAGAAGCATTCAGGTACCACCCTCCAGAACCCGTATCCACTGCAAACGAAAGATCAAGTTCGGTGATTCGATTCGTTGTTTCGTTGCACGAGACTCCTGCCCAATTACAACAATCAGCAGCTATCCCCCAGGGAGACTTTGTGGCTTCAGTATACAATGGACTTGGATGACTGAAGAAAGGCTTGATTTGCAAAAGAGCAGTTCTCTCGTGTTCCGTGCAACCATGACACAGAGTCGCCCACTCCTGTAGTAACAAAACCAATATCACTAGCATCCATGACCTAATAATAGCCACTAGCCCCATTTGTATGTTCCGAGCAACTCTTACTACTTACTTCTTAATAATTGTTGCCATTGAGAGCAGTTCAGGTCTTCTATATATGGACGGAGACGGAGGGGCATTTACGTAGTTTTAATGGAAGGGTCCCATTTTGTGGAAAATGCAACAAGAAAAAAAAATCCACAGTTAATTGTTGGTTTTTAGTTTTTTTTCCTAAAAATAATATTATATATTTGAAAAAAATATATTATTTTATCAATTTTTTTAAATTTAGATTATTTATAAGACTAAAATTTTATAGTTATTTAATTATTTAAATATTATTAATTACAAATTTTAATTTTATTAAAATTTTGTCTTCATAAAATAATATAAGTTAATTTTATCTTATAATAATTTATACTATTATTATTGTTAATTGTTATTTTTTGAATAATTTTATTACATACATATAGTAAATAAAAAGATTTAAAGTTAAATATAATTAATTTAATTTTATATGAAATTTTTAGATAGTCTCTTAGAATTAAAAAATAATTATTTAATTTAATTCAAATAATTAAATTGTGTCGTATGATTTGGTTCTACCAGCCGTTGACCGTACTACCAAGTCTTCCCCTTTGTTTCAATCGTATTCTTTCATGGAAAATTGGATCACAGGACAAGTGGTAGATAACATCAACATTTAATTCTATCTATCGTGACTTGATCTCAACTTGTTAGAGGCAAGTTGCTTCAATTTGGGTTCAGATTACAAATTTTAATTGTACCAATATTTTTTTTATTTTAAAGTAATAAAAATAATTTTTATTTAATAATTTTCATTACTTATTTTTTTGTTCATGTTTTTTTTAATAATTTTATTTATTCATACATACAATAAATGAAGAGTTTTTAAACTTAAATTTAAATAATTTTTTATATATTATATTTATAAATAATTTTAATTTGATAAATTTAAAAATAATTAATTAATTTAATTCAAAAAAAATTAAAATATGTTATATTATTTAATTTTATTATGATTGACTAACCATTACAATCAAACAAAGTCTTCCATTTTTGTTTCATTCACGTCCACTCATGTACATTGGTCCATAGGGCAAGTAGTAAATGACATCAACATTTAATTCCATCGTGACTTATCACAACTTGTTAAGGCCGAGTTGCTTAAAGTTGGGCTTAGTTACAAATTTTAATTGTACCAATCAGCATCTATCCCCCAGCGAAACAGAGGGGCCTCATCATATGAAAGTGGATGATCGAAGGAAGACTTGATTTGCAAAAGAGCACTTCTCTCGTGTTCTGAGCAACTGTGACACAGAGTCGCCCGCTCCTGTAATAACAAAACCAATATCACTAGCATCCATGACCTAATAATAGCCACTAGCCCCATTTGTATGTTCCAAGCACCTCTTACTACTTACTTCGTAATATTTGTTGCCATTGAGAGTAGTTTAGGTGTTCCATATATGGATAGAGACGGAGGTGCATTTACCTATTTTTAATGGAAGGGTCCCATGTTTGTGGAAAATGCAACAAGAAAAAATAAAAATTGCAGCCAATTTTTAGTTTTTAATGTTTTTTGTACAAATAACATTATAAATTTGAAATAAGTTGTTATTTTATTGATTTTTTTGACCTTAGGTTATTTATAAAATCAATATTTTTTAACTATTTAATTATTTAAGTGTTGTTGATTATAAATTTTAATTTTACAAAAATTTTATCTTCATAAAATAATATAAGACAATTTTATCTTATAATTCATACTATTATTGTTATTAATTGATATTTTTTTGAATAATATTTATTGCATACATATAATAAATGAAATTATTTTGAAATTAAATATAATTAATTTAATTTTATATGAAATTTTTAGACAATCTCCTAAATTAAAAAAAATAATTATTTAATTTAATTCAAATAATTAAATTGTGTTGTGTTGTTTGGTTCTACCAGTAGTGGATCGTATTACAAAATCTTTCCTTTCGATTCAATTGTGTTCTTTCATGGAAAATTGGTTTGCAGGGCAAGTAGTAGATAACATTAACATTTAATTATATTTGTAACTTTATCTCGACTTGTTAAAAGCAAGTTGCTGAAATTTGGGTTTAAACTGCAAATTTTAATTATACCAAAATTTTTCGTTTCAAAGTAACAAAATTAATTTTTATCTAATAATTTTTATTACATATTATTATATTTATATATTTTTTAATAATTTTTTTTAATTTATACATATTAAATATTTTTTTATATATTGTATTTGTAAATAATTTTAATATGATTTATTTTGAAATAATTAATTAATTTAATTCAAAAAATTAAAATGTGTTATATTATTTAATTTTATCATGATTGACTAATTATTACAATCAAACAAAGTCTTCCATTTTTGTTTCATTCACATCCACTTGTGTAAATTGGTCCATAGGACAAGTAATAGATAATATCAACATTTGATTCCATCATGACTAATCTCAACTTGTTCAGGCCATGTTAAAGTTGAGCTTAGCTACAAATTTTAATTGTACCAAAAAATTTGATTTTTCAAAATAATGAAAATAATTTTTACTATATAATTCTTACTAGTTAACATTTAAATATATTGTGTTATTTGGTTGTACCAGTGGTTGATTGTACTAAGTCTTCCCTTTTCGATTCAATCGGGTTCTCTCATGGAAAATTCGACTACAAGCAAGTGCTAGGTAATATCAACATTTAATTCCATCGTGACTTGACCTTAACTTGTTAAGGTAAAATTGTATAATTTTGGGCTAGAATTGTAAATTTTAATTATACTAAATTTTTTCAAATAATGAAAATAATTTTTATTGTATATATTTTACTATTAATCATTATTTTTTTATCTATATTATTTCATAATTCATACAACAAAATAAAAAAAAATTAAATTTAAACCTAATTACCTTTGTATATATACTATTTATAAATCATTTTAATCTTATAAATTTTTAAAATAAATAATTAATTTATTTTAAAAAATTAAAATATATCATATAATTTCATTTTATTAACAATTAATTTACCATTATAATCAAATAGTCAAGTCTTCTAATTTTTTTTAAAGTAACAAAAATAATTTTTATTAAATAAATTTTTATTAATCATTATACTTGTTTTATATATTTTATTTCATAATTCCTACAATAAAATAAAAAAATTTTAAACTTAAATCTAATTATTCTTCTATATATACTATTTATAAAAAAATTTTAATTTTATAAATTTTTAAAATAAATAATTTATTTATTTTAAAAAATTAAAATATATTGCATATTTTAGTTTTATCAGCAATTAACTAGTCAAGTCTTCTATTTTTGTTTCATTCATGTTCTCTCATGGAAATTGGCATGAATATGACAACTAGTAGATAAGTCAATAACATTTAATTTTATCATGACTTGACCTTGACCTTGACTAGTTAGGGACAAGTTGCGTAAATTTGGCTCTAGACAATTTTGATCATTTATAAAAAATTATAGAAAACCACGTTAGGTAGAAATCTTTTTGGAAGATTGACTATATAATTCTCGTTGTTAATTATTATTTTTATTTTTTATATAATTTTATTTCATAATTTATATAATAAATGAAAAAATTTAAATTTTAAAATTAATTATTTTTTTATATTTCATATTAATAAATAATCTAAATCTCTCAAAATTTAGAAAATAATTTATTTATTTATTTTAAAAAATTTAAATATATTGTATTATTTAATTTTATTATCAATTAACTTATCATAATCAAACAAAACTAAGTCTTCTTCATTCAAGTCCTCTCGTGGAAATTTCCATTAGCCAGCTAACAGGTAACTAAATCTTCTATTTTTGTTTAATTCAATCAATATGGTAGTCAGCCAACATCTAACTAAGTCTTTGATTTTTGTTTCATTCAAATCCTCTCGTGGAAATTTCCATCAATATGGTAGCCAGCCAACATGTAAGTAAGTCTTTCATTTTTGTTTCATTCAAGTCCTCTCGTGGAAATTTCCATCAATGTGGTAGGCAGCCAACATGTAACTAAGTCTTTCATTTTTGTTTCATTCAAGTCCTCTCGTGGAAATTTCCATCAATATGGTTGCCAGCCAACATGTAACTAAGTCTTTCATTTTTGTTTCATTCAAGTATTCTCGTGGGAATTACTATCAATATGGTAGCCAGTAGATAAGTCGCCAACGTATAACTAAGTCTTTCATTTTTATTTCATTCAAATCCTCTTGTAGAAATTGCTGTCAATATGGCAGTAAATAAGACGCCAACATGTAACTAAGTCTTCCATTTTTGTTTCATTCAAGTCCTATCGTGGAAATTGCTATTAATATGGCAGCCAGTAGATAAGTCGTCAACATGTAATTAAGTCTTCTATTTTTGTTTTATTCGTAGAAATTGCCATCAATATGTAGATAAGTTGCCAACATATAACTCAATCTTCCATTTTTGTTTCATTCAAGTCCTCTTTTGGAAATTGCCATCAATATGGCAGCCAGTAGATAAGTCTCTAATTGTTTCATTCAAGTCTTCTCGTGGAAATTGCCATCAATATGCCAGCCAGTAGATAAGTCGCCAACATGTAATTTCATCATAGCTTGACTTTCACTTGTTAGGGTTATTTTATGTAAATTTGGGTCTAGACAAACTTAATCACCTATATGAAATTATAGGAAACCGCGTTAAACGCTTTGCTCGGTGAATTGGCCTATAGCTCTCGCTACTAATCATTATGGGCACACTTTTTTTCTTTGTTTTTTTTTATTTTGGCGGGAAAATTATAGGCTGAGCTTATGTGGGCTAGCGTTGTTTCGTTGCACGAGACTGGTGCCCACTTACAACAATCAGCATCTATTTCCCAGTAATCGATATTGAAGGAAGACCCGATTTACAAAAGAGCAGTTCTCTCGTGTTCCGAGCAACCATGACACAGAGTCACCCACTCCTCTAATAACAAAACCAATATCACTAGCATCCATGACCTAATAATAGCCACTAGCCCCATTTGCATGTTCCGAGCATGTCTTACTACTTACTTCGTAATATTTGTTGCCATTAAGAGCAGTTTAGATGTTCTATATATGGACGGAGACTTTAAGTTTGACATAAAAACAAGACTAGCACATGAATTAAGAATAAAATTATTATTTTATTAATTTCTTGAAAACTTACATCATTCATATGATCAAAATTTTACAATTGTTTAATTATTTAAAATATTATTCACCATAAATCATTAAAAAAAAGTTAATTAGTTTAATTTAATTAATTAAAATATATCATGTTATTTGGTTTTACCAGATAAGTCTTCTCTTTTTGTTTCAATTAAGTTCTTTCTTGGAAAATGGGACCACAAGTAAGTGTTAGATAATATCAACATTTTAATTCTATAGTGACTAGACCTAACTTGTCATGGTCAAATTATGTAATTTTGGGTTTAGAATGTAAATTTTAATTATATCAATTTTTTTAATTGTAAATATAAATTAAATAAAGAGATTTTAAAATTAAATATAATTAAATTAATTTTATATAAAATCTTTAAATTCTTTTATAAATTTAATAAATAATTAATTAATTTAAATTTAAATAATTAAAATAGTCGTATTGTTTGGTTCTACCAATTGAGTCTTCGCTTTTATTTCAATCGTGTTCTCTCATGAAAAATTAGTCCATAGAACAACTAATAGATAATATCAACATTTTACCTGTTAAATTTGGCTTAAACTTTTTCATTGTACCAAAATTTTTCTTTCCAAAGCAATAAAAATAATTTTTTCTCTATATTTTTCACTACTTATCATTATACTTGTATTTTTTATCTTTTTGATAATTTTATTTGTTAATATATACAAGAGTTTTTAAAATTACCTAATTTTTTTATATATTATATTTATAAATATTTTTAATTTCATAAATTTAAAAATAAATAATTAATTTAAGTTAAAAAATTAAAATATGTCACATTCTTTAATTTTATCAATGTTGACTCACCATAACAACAAAACAACCAAGTCTTCCATTTTCATTTCATTCACGTCCTCTTGGTGCAAATTAGTCCACAAAACAAGTAGTAAATAATATCAAAATTTAATTCCATCCTGACTTGACCTCTACTTATTAGGACCAATTTGCTTAAAGTTAGACTTATATATATATAAAGATTTTAGAATTAAATTTAATTAATTTTTTATATATTATTTTTATGAACAAACTCAATCTCATTAATTTAAAAAAAAATTAATTAGTTTGAGAACCGAGCCACAAGTGCTCTCAGTTTAAATCTGACTTTTATGTCTGCATTATCAAAAATACTCGAGACAAATGCAGCCGTGACCTTGCAATACTTTGAGAATTTTTCTACCACATGAGCCTGTAATCATGTAGCTTGTGATGGCAAAGTGACCTAATTTTCCACTAACATTTAATTTCATCATAGTCAAGCTCCGTAAATTTAGGTCTAAGACAAGGTCAATCATTCATGGGAAATTATAGAAAACCAAATCAGTTAGAAAACATCCTCAATCAAACAGCCTAGTCTTCCCTCTTCGTTTCATTCGTATTCTCATGGAAAATTGGTTTTGCATGGCAGCTGGTAGGTAACATCAACTTTTTTTTTTTTTTTTTGACCTTGACAGGGTCAAACTGCCTAAATTTGGAACTAGACAAGTTCAATCGTCCGTATGAAATTATAGACAACCTCGTTAGTAAGAAAGTTTCTTTGGTGGATTGGCCCATCAGTTAGCACAGGTGCTGCAGGTCTCAAATTTCTCATTTTTCTCTTGCACTATCTATGTTTTTTTTATTCAATGATACGAAAGTAAGTTAGAGCGTGAGGGGAGGCATTATTTTATTAAAAAATATATATACTAGAAAATTAAAGTCGGTGGAGGAAAGGGGAAGTCCATTTGGAACCATTTCAAGAGAGCTATTATTGGTTTGATTCTGGTTCCCCACCGCTATCAAGTAGCAACGGCCTAATCGACTGGTAGCTTTTTTCTTTCTAAATATAATAATTCTTTTAGTTTTTACTAAATTCCAGTCCATCTTAAGGTCAGGTTTCTGCAAAGACCCCATTTCAGTGGCTGTATCCACAATCCGCCAGCCATCAGTTCTCAGCAGTCGCAGGCACAGAGCTTGGAGGTCAATGCACGCCATTCATTACTCTCTTCTTCCCGCTTTCAAGTTCCTCTGCCATCTTTCTTTCCTTTTCTTTTGCAAGAACTGAATTCTCACCGACGCTGCGTGTTTTCTGGGGTCTCCTTATGTTCTTCTTCTTTAATTTTTCGTTCTTTCTTGGCCTTTAATTTGAAACAAGATAAAACCCAGGTCCTTCGGGGGTTAATACCAACGATGTTTGAGACATCTTCATTTTCTTGCTTTCCTTTTATTATATTACAGTCTCAATGTGATTTACGAAAATTTTTCGTTGTTGTTATACATATTCAATAATGTTGTTTTGTTATATTGATATTAATCATGTGTTTACCAATTGATATCGGTTATTTTCTACAAGAACATTTCCCATTCGCAAAGGATTAATTTTAACGGGGAACACATGAAAAAAAATAAAAATTATTTAATTTCCATAGTTAGTAAAAGAAATATCAAATTTTCTATTGAAATCTCTCTCCCAGAAGGACGTAGGCCTCAAATTCCTTCTCACTTTGGAATCTTTGTTCTAATACCGAAAGCAGCAGCCTCCAACGGTTTTATTGTTGTAAGATAAATAACTTTCTCTCTCTTAACAAAAATTTCTGATACCCAGTGCTCCCTCCACCTTTTTATATATCTCTGCTCTACAAGTCTCTCCAATTAAGCCCCATCCTCTCCCTCTCTCGGTTGATACAATTTCTTTGCCAATAAATTCCTATTCTCTGTCACCAGATCACATTCAAAATACTCTTTCACAAGAAATATTTTAGCTTGAAAACATACCTGCATTGCCCATTGAAAACACGATCCCCTCCTTCACACGGACGCATGGGATACACGTGCAGGAATATTTGAATGCCTTTTCTCATATCTGACACATGAAAGAAACAAAAAGTGGTGCCCCAATATAAGCAACACGAGACATCAAAGAACCAAAGAGAAATATCCATCAGAAACTAAAATGGGACAATGCCTTTGGTATTTCTTGACAAAATGAGGATAATTACGCCGAACAATAGTGGTTAATTAATTAATTTAAATACTTTTAAAGCATATGCTTTCTCACGTGAACCCTCCAGAAAGTGAGTCTCGTGCTAATTAACACGTTTTTGATAAATTTCTGTTCCAAACTTGGAGTCTCTTTCAATTCACCGACTGTAACTCCAGTTGCGAAAAACACGTCTTCTTTTTTCCCTTTTTCTTTTGTTTTCTGGTCAGGCTGTCAATACATGTTCTTAAATTAAGTTTATTTGAATATCTGTCTTTTTTGGTGCATAAGAAGAAAAACGTAAAAGGTCAAATCTATTGTAATAAGAACAACATGTAAAGAAAAACATAAAACATCAAATCTATACCTGTACAGAAATCATTCAGTGCTGTATATTTTGCTATATACTCTATATCAATTTAATGCAATATAGTAAAAAGGTATTAAGTATAAGGGTATAATTTTGATGAGAATTCAAACATTGCGTTTTTGTCTGGTTTCCTTCTTTAACTCTTCTTCGTTATCATGATATAATCTCTCGCTTTTGTCTCGTAGATTGCCTTCAATTGTAACACCTGGCTTCTGGGCAAATGACATACGTATGTGCGCTGATGGCTTCTGTGGATGGGCTTTTCCATCCCGAAACGACCGAAAAAAAAAAACTAAAACTGTATTTGGGCTATCACCCGAAGAGTATTACTGACATGTGTAGTTGGGCTTTTATAGAGTATAATACAAAATATAATGCACGTTTGGGCGTCTGATGACCAAGCCCAATCCAAATGGGTATATGAATCCACCCACGTGTCGTCTCGATTGCTTTTTCTTTTCCGGCACGCAATCGGAAGAATGATTGGAAACCCTTTTCCGGCTCGATTAAGAGCAGTGTTCTTCAGGATAAAGAAAAAAAAAACATACTCTTAATTATTATGATTTTCTTTTTAGTGATACATTTATTAATTGAAACTGGCATAGCGATCATCTTTTAGTTTACAATGTAGATTTGAGTTATGTGGCATTGAGAAGAAAAATTGCTCAAATAACAATACCAACAAGGTCGTCATGCCCATGAAATCCCAGGCTGTGAAACATAAAAAATGATATATTTGGATCATAAGAAAAGAAAAAATGCAAAAAGCTAACTATATCCGACTCCATATATATATATATATATATATATATATATATAAATTCGACCAAAATTCAAAGCAATGGAGATTTTCGAAAAAAAAAAAAAAAACCAAGCTCTTACATTGCCTTACATTACATAACATGTTATATTACCTAATAAACTTCAGTTAGATCCTTAGATCGTTAGATGTGCGTACTATAAAAAGTTAGATCAGAGAGAGGCTGTGGGGTGTAGTGGGTGAGGGTGGGGACTTCTGTAGGTTTTGATTATTGTGGAAAAGGAAAATAGAAGGGAGAAAGAGAGAATGGAAGACCAAAAAGACAAAATCAGTAGAGCATGCGCGATCTTTCCTTTTATCTGTGTGCCTTTCTCTCATAATTATTTTTCTTTATGTGGAGAATGACATGATTCATGTTAGTCTTTTTTTTGTGGGACTCTCTCATCTATTTTCACCAATCTCAGGTTGAATGTCAGGCGTTGAAATAAGGTTTACTGATATTTTTCTCAGGTTGAATTCCGATACCATATCTGCACAATTCTATACACAAGCATGGGATCCCTTGTGCTCGTACTCCAATCATGTTTGCATCTGTAAATTTCTCTTTCCTACTTATACTTCTCAGTTGTACTGCAATAAAATTCATTGATATAATTTATAAACGTTCAAAATATTACTGTCAAAGAAAGTATAATTATTTTTTACAGAAACTCAAAAACCCAATTTTCTGATGTAACCCTCAGGGTCAAAAGTCTATTTGTAGTTTTGGAAATAAATGATACATCTATTTGAGGCTAGTATGCATTGTTTGAACTGGTTTTGAGAGCTTAAGATTACCATTGTTTAGACATTTATTGATGAAGTCCATGTGGAGCCCTTAGGCATGCTCAAGGCATTCGAACATTTGTAGTAAGTGGCAGCAGTTGATTGACAGATGTATCAAAGGTGTCGTTTCTGACACCTTATCCAACACAGCTTGGGCCTTCCCATTGTCGTGTCCATGCAATAGAGAGCAAAATTATTTATATCCGTCACGTTGTCCCTCAGATTAGTATTCGGTAGGCATGTGCCATGCCGGCACAAAATTGCCATTACTCACCTAAATGCATCTGTTATGGGGTAATACTTGTGTCATTATCGGGTCAGATTGGTTTCATGAATTTAGAGTAAGGCTTTTTTTTTTTGGGTTATTGTTTCTGAATTCCGTAACATGAGAATCTGATTTGTGAGACTCAGATGCTATTTATTCTTGGCTACCTGTCTTGTCGGATTGTCAAGCGGGAGAGCTGCCCCATTATGTTGCTTTGTTAGTTCCTCACCAGGTAATAGACAATGTTTGAAACTGAATCTTTCATGTGCTTAAATGGCCTGATTTTGTCTTTCTGTAGGCAGATGAATATGAAGATAGGTGTTGCTTTCTATCCTGAGGCATTGGAACTCTTTCGTAACGAAGTTTTTTTTTTCCTTTTTTGTGTATTATTGTTGACAAAGGAACATAACTTTCCGAACCCCAAATCGAAGACTTATGTTATGGCTAGAATGCTTGGGTTTGGATTGGGGTTAAGCTTTCTTAACTTAATTGACCAATCTTCGCTTTTTAAATGAGATTTTCTAACGGTGAATTCATATTATTCCACCTTTTCATGATTTGCGAGTGGTGGGCGTTATATGTCATTTGACATATTTCTGTCATTTCAGATTGAATTCGAATTCTTGGAGTATTGCTCCTCACAAAATAAATGGGCGTTCGCATTACTAAATTCTAGTCCGTTCAACCCCATTATTGTGAGGGCGAGTTCAAACGATGTAGACGAGTATACCATTTTATTTATTGGATTTTTTTTTTATTTAAAGCCACTTTTTATTGTAATTATGAAATGAACAGAGCAATAGCTGCAGAATGAAGACTTTCATTCTCAATACAACAAGTATTTTGTTCCCGGATAAGTTAAGGCGTGTAAGATCTTTGAAAGAGAGAAACAAAGAAGCATTCAGGTACCACCCTCCACAACCCGGATCCACGTATCCCCAAGATGGAGTTCGGTGACTCGATTTGTTGTTTCGTTGCACCGGATTCTTGCCAAATTACAACAATCAGCATCGATCCCCTAGCAAGACAGAGGGCCGTCATCATATGGAAGTGGATGATTGAAGGAAGACTGGATTTGCAAAAGAGCAGTTCTCTCGTGTTCCCAGCAACCATGAGACAGAGTCCTCAACTCCTCCAATAACAAAACCAATATCACTACCATCCATGACCTAATAATAAACGCCACTAGCCCCATCTGTATGTTCCGAGCACCTCTTACTACTTAGTAATATTTGTTGCCATTTAATATTGTGAGTGGCCTCATGCTTCTGCATTCCTTCTCTTTTTCTTTTTCTTTTATTTCAACATAAAAACAGAGCCTCTTTAAGCGTTAAAATAATCTCTTGACTTCTTTAAATTCTTCAAATTGAAAACGGAGTTCTTTTTGTGTTCGAAACAATCTTTAGTGTTCAGCTCTTTATTTGCTTGAAAATAAGGAGGGAGTTAAGCCAAAGTGTTGAGCATTCCCTTTAGTGAAACAAAACAATAATCGTGATGTTGGTTTCAACCCAACTGATTATTTTTAAAACCAATTTGTTGTTTGTTTTCTTGACATGTTCATTTTTTAGTTCTAGTTGTTTTATTTTTCCTAATTAATTGGATAATTCATTATTCCTGCTATTTATTATGGCCCTATAGATTATTCATCCTGTCATCACTCATGTGACTGCTCTCGTTTGACAGTGCCATCCAAATTTCATTCATAAAAGGCTATAGACATCGATACAGTCTATTCACTGGCTTTGAATTCTATTAGATGTTGTGTATGTATAAATTCATTTACATAGCTATATTCTATTAGATATGGAAGTTGATTTCTTCCTTAAGCAGTCAAAGGTGTTACGCATGCTCTGCTCTCTGTGTCACGTACATGATCTCTGCTTGTTTATAGGAGCTTAATCAAGAAGGGGTGTACCTCCTTGTTGAGTGTAACACTATTGTTTCCAAGATGTAGCCTATGATGCCTCTACACTGCTCTGATAGTAAATGAGGTTTTGCTTTTTAAAATGCTGCAACAGTGATGTATTTGTTTTCTTTACATGTTCAATAGAAGAAAAGAATATTTTTATTCTTTAAAAGGTAGTACCACAGAGCTTGTGGAGGTCAACAACTCCTTAAAAATTAGGCATATTCCTCTTCTTCCTTCCTTTATTTGTTTATAATATGTTTTCTTTCAACAAATCATTATCAACCAGAGAGTTCAACATTTTTTGCTCATTTACATGTGTGGCCTTTAATATTCCCTTGTAAGAGTCAGTTGAATCAATGCATTATTACTTTCTCACATTTAAATATTTTTCTTCCAGTCAGGTGGTTTTTAATTTTCATTTTAGTTTATATAGATTACCTCTACTCTTCTTTTGTTTCTCATTATTAAATCTGTATCTGCTACTTTAACTGATATGTTTGATAATGTATCTATCCTTTTCTCATAATGCTTCGTATCAAAATTATTTTTTGCAAACATTTAAGTTATATTAACTCATTTTCTGATTTTATTTTCTCAAACAATATTTTTCAGTTTCTAATAAATAATATCCTTTGGGTTGGACAATGAAGTTTGGAAGTCAAGAAACAATAAATTGGGATTATAGTTTGCAAGTTTAGTAATGTTAGGTGTGGTATCTATCACTTTTATTATATCCATCCTTTATAAAAAATGTCTAAATATTAGTTAACAAACAATGTTTTTATTGTCTAGTTTAGATGTTGCTAAATCATAAGGTAGTGTGATTTGCGGACATGTGTTTGTTAGACTTAGGAAGCCCCTGCTACTTCAACATGCTTGACTTGCAGGTTTGGATCTTAAAATAAACAAGAGTTTGTTTTAGGCTCTTAAAATTAAGGATAGAGCTCGAGGAGGGCTCCATGTCATTCTCTTGCAAGAGTTTTTCCTTGCAATTTTAAAGTTTCAGCTTTGAAATCTTTTGCCATTTTTCTTTTTTTTGGGTTTCGTTAATTTATGCATAGGATACAAAAATGGAAGCAATCAACAATTCAATGTCATTCTTTCTCCCTCTCCCCATCTCAGTACACACATTTGGCTTTAGGTCTTTCATTCTTTGGTTCAACTTTTTCTTTTTCTTATTGATTCTTAAGTTTGTTTTTTGGCAAATATTTCTGATTTTGCACTTAGTTAATATCTACTCTTCAAGACAAAGACAATAAGCTGACAAAAAAATACACCAAATTTCATTGATTAGTTCATTCACTTTAGGTAAATATCTCATTGAAGACTATTTAAGTTTGAGTGAATTTTTAGATTTTATGTTTGTGTTTCCTTATGTTTGGATCACTCTTTATTGGATTTTATTTTTAGGTTATTCTCTCATTTCTAATCCTCTGACCCTGTTTATTTGTATGTACATTATTTAATCAAATTGATCTCTCTCAGCTGGAGTTGCTTGAAGAATGAAGATGTTTGCTGATGATCTTAGCAAAGAACCAGAATGTCGGAGGGTAAAATCACACATTTCATTGATTGTTTCTTTTCCTTTTAACGAGTTCATTTCCACTACAATACAAGTGCACTCATTGCACACGGTATGGCTGGTTTTACTTAACCAGAAAAATGATAAAAAAAGGTTTAAGAAGCAATTTGTTTCTTGTTTACAGCAACACACATCCAAAAAAGAGAAAAAAAAGGCAGCAAAATTGGATGAGATTTAGCTACCCCAACTAACAAACTAACTGAAGTGGTAATTGAATTCAATTACAACCTTCCCTTAACTTTAACATTAAGGTACAAATAAATTATGAAGCTTGATCAGCAAGATATCCTCTGCTGCAATTCTGGATGGCACAGCACGGCAACAAATTCTTAAGATCAATGAGGTGGAGGAAGCTAGGTTTTCCAATTGATACCATATATGCCCAATACCATGCACAAGCATGGAATCCTTTCTCTTCTCACTTCCAAAGTTACCCTTATACTCAATTCAATTATGTTTCCATCGGTAAATTTCTCAAACCCTCTTTTCAATGCTTGTTCATATGTGAACAGTTGTAGTGTAATGAGATTTGCTGATATAATTCATAAAAGTTCAAAAATTAGCATCAAAGCAAACTCAATTATTTTTTGTAAAAACTCAAAAGCACAATTTTCCAATGTAACCTTTGAAAGAAGTCAAAAGTCCATTTGCAATTTTTGAAATGAATGGCACTTCTATTTGATGCCCATTATTCATTGTTTGAATAGTTTTTGAGAGCTTAATATTACCATTTTGAGCTACCTAGTCATTTTTACTTCTGCGTACTACATTGTTCATGAATTTTATGTGACAAGTAGCATTATGTTTATATGTAAGCTTCAGATACCATTAAACTTGCCCAAAGTGATATAGGATATTTTTTGCGCATTTACTTATGCTAGTCTACGAGGAGCCCTAAGGCATTCAAATATTTGTAGGAATTGACAGCGATTGACTGGCAGATGTATCGAAGGTAATCCATACCAAACTTCACCTTGTCTACTTCAATCAAGCTTACACATGTTTCAAAAATCTTCCTTTTCCTTTTTCCTATTTTGATTTGATTTGTGCACCTCTCTTGGCAATTCACTGCAATAGTTTACTCAAAAAGTTATAATCTCTTCTACAACACATTAGTATCCTTTATAGGCTTTCTGGAAATGTTATTGTTCATGAGAATTGTTGCTTGTTCATTCAATGTATCCTTTCTAGAACTAAGCAAATATAATTTCTTTGAAATTCTGCTCATGTTGTTCGAAACTAAGGATAGAAATATTATTGATTTATCTTGTTGCTCTATTATTTTTTTTCTTGTCTTCCTTGTATTTTCTTTTCTCATTTCTTTTCCTCTCTGTTTCCCTATGAATTGAGTGTCATCAGTGCTTGACATCCCTCCATCTTCTTCAATAAACAAGTTCTGCTAAACTATCAACCCAAATGCACCTTGGACTATTTTCCTAGTTATATGTAGAAAATTGTTTGAATACATTGAGGGAACTAATATTAAGTTGTGTTGCGTAAGTGTTTGTTTCTATATGACCATGTACCTATATTTATTTTTATTTTTTTATTTATTTTTTTTTATTTTCTTGTATGGCAATATCTTCTTATTCAGTGTTTGCAAGCTTTTTTCATATATATATATGTCAACAAAGCTTATTCTTTTCTTGTTTCCTTGCAATTTATAGGGTGTGTTGTTTGAGTTATCTACTCCTTCCATCCTTTTCTTTACGGGGGCCTTTATGACAAATACTAAGCATTCCAAAGACGATGACTCTCTCTCTCTCTCTCACTTTCTGACATGCACGTGTGCACACACACACACACACACACACACACACAGAGGGTTGCGGTTAATTATAGAGATTTAAAGATTGTGAGTGCTAATTACAACTTTTGTTCTCTTATATATATATATATATATATATATATATATTCTCTGTCCTAATTTTTTTTTCATTTTGTCCTTTTTTTGCCCAATAATTTGTTGACAAACCTATAGTTTTCCATTTTCAATTTGTCGAAGGGGTATATTATAATCTATTATATTATAATATTTACTAGGCTCTTAAAATTAAGGATAAAACTTGAGAGGATTCATTGTCATTTTCTTGCAAGAGTTTTTTCCTTGCAATTTTAAAATTTCAGCAATGAATTCTTCTTTTGTTTTAGGTTTTGTTAATTGTTGCAACTAATGCAAAAAAGAAAGTAATCAATAATTCAATGTCATTATTTCTGCCTCTTCTTATCTTAGTACACATACTTGGCTTTAGGTCTTTCATTCTTTGGTTCAACCTTTCTTTTTTCTCATTAATTCTTAAGTTAGCTTGTTGTCAAATATTTCTGAGTTTTCACTCAATCCATATCTGCTCTCCAAGACAAATACAATAAGGTGGCAGAAAAATCACACTGAATTTTCATTGATTAATTTACTATCTTTAAGTAAATATCTTATTAAGGTCTATTTAACTTTAAGTGAATTTTTGGATTTTATGTTTATGTTGATTTATTTAAGTTTGAGTGAATTTTTGGATTTTATATTTGCATTTTCTTCTATCCAGATCACTCTCTATTGCTTAATTCAAGTGTAAACAAAGTTGATGTTGATAATTGCAACAACGCCATTTAAAGGGGAAAATATTAGTTTTTTTTTTTATGGGTATTCAAACATTATATCTATTAGCGTATGTGATATGTTGCATTGTCCCAATCTCGCTACCCCTTATTTTTTTTGTTAAAAAGAAAATTCATGTCAAGAACAGAGGGGAAAAAGGAGCTTGTTTTCCGCAATGTTAGGGCTTGCTGCTTATGTACAGCTAAATAAAAACAAATAACTTGTGTAGGGCAGTTGGATGCAAGCTTTTGCACGCACCTCACGATCACTTTAGAAGGTCATCTCATCTTGAAAAATATAACATTTGCAAATGCAAATTTGAATTGTGAAAAATTTTAATTTTATTAAACTCTTGTACGTGTATTTTTTTTTAATTTCTCAAAAAAAAAAAATGTTTGTGTCATTGCCAAGCTTTTTGTTCATCTGAAAAAGTATGCTCATCACCTCCAAAATTGCCCATGTTATTGTGGAGTCAGAATAAGATTGTATATGCATTGTATTGCTCATCTTTAAACAAATCATCATGTCACATGTTTACTAATTTAATTAAATTCTAATCAAACTAAGTTGATTGAATTATGCAAAGTAATGAGGGGAGCCTTATTTATAATTTATTTATTGTATTTTAACATTGATAAGATTGGTTTATTAAATATAAATATTCAATAAATATAAAAAGGAGAAATGAATACACAAGCATCTAGACTAGACATAAGGTTGCCAAGCTCTATACTTGGATAGCATGGGAAGATTGTCCACAATAAAATAAAAACAACTATTAATGCATTTCCCTACAAAGTAAAACCATGTCCGTCGCCAATGTGGGTTTATGTATAAAACTGTGGCCATTCCAAGTAGTGCGACACTGTAAGATGCTAGAAAGCTTGGATAAAATGCTTTCATGTCTATCAATCCACTTTCTTCTTTGTGCTTACCTGAATTCTTGGATGATGATGGATGTGCATCGCAACTTTTATTCAGTGGTGGTCCACACAGCAAAGGATTATTCTCATAGCTTGCATTTTTGAATGTTGCAAATTGTGCAACCATCTCTGGGGTCTTTCCAGACAGGTTATTGTGTGCTATGGTGAAAAACTCTAGTTGGGTGAGTTGAGTAAGCTGAGGAGGAATTTTACCATCTAAGTTGTTGCATGAAAGATCTAAGCTCTCAATTTCCATCAAGTTTGAAAAAGTTGATGGGATTGGTCCTGCCAAGCTATTATGGGATAGATTTAGTACCTTAATAGTACTAAGGTTTCTGAATTCTGGTGGGATCTCTCCTGTCAAATTGTTGTAGGAAAGATTGATTCCAGACATGCAGAAGAGAGGTCTTCCTTTGTAGGAATAAGAAACATTCTTTGACGTGAACTCCACATGTGGTTGAAAAGCATAATAAAAATTTATCAACTTTATTTCCCAAAAGCTGTTAGAGGTATGTATCCTATCCCAAGTGCTTCTAGCTCTCAGGCAAGGGAGAATATGACCAGATAAGTGGTTGTGAGACAAAATATCATCAAACTTATATTCTCCAACTTGCACAACTGAATTGGGATTTCACCTTTGAAATAATTATTGTCCAAAAGCAGATAACTAAGGTTAGAAAATGTATCAATCCATTTTGGAATGCTGCCAGTAAAACAATTATGGCCAAGATCCAATATCACCAAATTAGAGCTATTATAGACTGCCTTTTCCAATGACCCTTGCAATCTATTCTTAGATAAATGAACTTGTTTTATGCTCAAAGGGAAATTTGAAGGAAGGCTTTCAGAGATATTATTGTCTGAAAGGTCCAGAACTTGAAGTGCATTCATATTTCCTGTCCATTGTGGGAGACTCCCGTAGATATTGTTGTTACTGAGATCCAAGATAATCATTGAGGAACTATTAAATAAATTGTTCGGGATTTGGCCTTGCAAACTATTGTTTGAAAGGCAGAGTGCAGATAATTCTAAACAACCAGTGGCTAACTGCACAGGTACCTCTCCTGAGAATCTATTATTAGACAAGTCTAACAGAATCATTTGGCTCAAATTACCAAGGGAAGGAGGAATTCTTCCACTAAAATCGTTGCCTGACATATTTAAATACAGCAGGTATGGAAAATATGCTCCAATTAGTGCTGGAACATGGCCACTAAAGTAGTTCTTTGAAATGCCCAAGTATTTTAAACTCATATTTGAATGACTTGGCAACTGAAGTTGTCCTGAAAGGGAATTATTGATCAAGAAGAGTCTAGACAAGCCTGTGTTGTTCTCTAACAGCCAATATGGAAATCCTCCACTCAGTTGGATGTGCGAGAGACTAAAAAATGTTAGATTGCGCTGGTAGTAAAGGAATTTAGGAAATGTTCCGTTGTATCCGTAACCAGACAAGTAGAGTTCTGTCAATTGGAATTTTGGGGCCAAACTATGTTGCTCTGTTCAGCAAATATATTATTTCCCGAGGTAAACAAGGAATGTAGTTTTGTATGGTTGAAGAATGGGTTGAGTGTCACTGGAATTTGGAATTGATTGTTTGAAAGATCTAGGAATTCAAGTGATTTTAAAGTCCTTAGAGGAGATAGAGATATATTCCCTGTCAATTGATTGTAAGAGAGATATAATTGCTGAAGAGATGTCAAATTAGCCATACACGGAGGCAAGGTACCGCTGAGATTATTGAAACTGATATCTAGGTATTTGAGCTGGTTTAATTCACATATACTTGAGAATTATTCGGTAATAAGGAACCTAGCCAAAATTAAGGAGACATGCATGCAACCATAGACACACAAGGGGGTTTAGGGAAGATTGATCATACCTTGGACTATAGGTATAGGGCCACTTAATGAACAATCATACATTGAAAGCTCCTCTAGTGAGATTAAGTTTCCTATGGTCTGCAACATTTTATAATTGAGAGTAGTAGTCCCAGACAAGTCTAGGTTTTTTAGGCTCTTTAGATGAGGCCAACCTAAAAAAATTAAACGAAAATTAAAAGCTATTGTTGAAAAACTTAGACAAAATTAAGGAGACATGCACACAACCACAAAGACACAAGGGAGTTTAAGGGAGATTGATCATACCTTGGGCTCTAGCTATAGGGCCACTCAATTGACAACCATTAATTGAAAGATCCTCCAGTGAGATTAAGTTTCCTATTGTCTGCAACATTCTATAATTGAGAGTTGAAGTGCAAGACAAGTCTAGTGTTTTCAAACTTTTCAGATGAGGCCAACCTAAGAAAATTAAATGAAAATAGAAAGCTATTATTGAAGATTATGGAAAGAATTAGAAAAGTTAAAAATATCTCTTATTTTATTTAAATTATAAAAAAAAAAAAAAATTATTTATTTTTTATAATATATTTTTTTTATAAAATTAAAGCAATAATAATATAAATGTTATTACTCTATAATTTTATTATTTAATTAATATACATAAGATGAATTCAACTTAAACAAAAATGATATGATTAATTAAAGGCAGAATTGTAGTTTTAAAAAATTAGATCAAGTGATTGTAGAGTAGACAAAAATGTTGAAATTTACCTTGAGTAAGTTGAGAAGGGTTCAATCCATTCATGGACAAATTTTGAAGAGAAACCAGTACCCCAATGCTTTGGAGGAAGTTATCATCTATGGTAGAATAATCCAAAAATAGCTCTTTGAGCTTGTTCAAATGGTAGGAACCTAGCAAATTTAAGCAAAATAATAAATTATACCAAGCACAATCTTGAAAATAAGAATTAAAAGTTAAGAAATGTAAGCATTTGTGGATGTTAAGAAATGACCAAATGATGTTCCTTGTAGGTTGTTGGATGTTAAGTCAAGGTTTTTTAAGGTTTGGGAAGAAATCGTGCAGTGATTGCAACTCTAGCATAGGGCTTGTATCTCTCATGATTCCTTCAAGATTAAGGACACTACAGTTGCTCCAGCTTTTATTGTCTGCGAATGCCAAAAGCTGTATATTATGATCTTTTTTTCTGATAAGTAAAAGAAATATACAATATTTGGGTGACTCTTGATCCCGTGGGCAGAAGGCACATTTCTTCTTTGTATTTCTTATCGGTCATGTGATATTTTGAGTTAGTTTGCGAAATCATATTAAATAAACCTTCTTCAATTAAGTTCAACAATTAGATTTGTGATTGTGTGCATGTAAATGATAAGAAATTAGAACCTAGACCTAAAAAGTGCATTTTCTTTGGGGGCATGCATCTGGAGTGAAGGGATATCATTTATGGTGTCTTGATCCACCAAAATTTGTGATTAGTAGAGATGTTACATTTGATGAATCCTTTATGTTACATCCAAAAAGAGTCTTTTATGTCATCTGATGTAGGTAAAGGTGACAGTGCACACAAGCAAGTGAAGTTTGAAGTTATGAATCAAGATATTCAACAATAGAGTCCTCACATTTAGTCAAATTCATCAGATATTGCAAATCTCACTAAAGATAAAGAGGAAGATCATTCCATAGCCAAAGATAGACCAAGAAGAGAGATTTGACCACCACAAAAATATATGACTGACTATGTTGTTTATACTCTTTTAGTTAGTTACATATGAGACTGGTGAAAATAGCGAGCCATCCACATATTCAGAAGTAGTTTCAGGTGCTGACTCATCTAAGTGGTTGGTTGCAATGAATGAAGAAATAAAATCTCTCCACAAGAATGGCATATGGGTTCTTATGAAACCGTCTTAAAAAAAAAAGAATCATTGGTTGCAAATGGATCTTTAAAAAGAAAGAAGGTAAGGAAGACCATATTTGTTTATTGAAGAAATCCTTATATGGATTCAAGCAGTCTCCAAGATAGTGGTATAAGTCCTTTATGCTAGGTCATGGTTACTCCTAAAGCATGCATGACAATTGTGTTTACTTCTAGAGGTTAAATGATGTCTCATTTATTTACTTGTTGTTATATGTTGATGATATGCTCATTGCTGCCAAAAAATTGTTAGAGATTCACACTTTGAAAGTGCTTTTGAATGGTGAATTTGAGATGAAAGATTTGGGAGCAGCAAAGAAGATTCTTGGTATGGAAATCAAAAAGAATCGTGAAGGTAGTAAGTTATATTTGACCTAGAAGAATTATGATAAGAAGGTCTTGGAATGATTTGGTATGAAAAATGTCAAATTTGTCAATATTCTTATTGCTAGTCATTTTAGATTATTAGCTGCTTAGTCACCAAAGATAGATGAAGAGAAGAGGTATATGGAAAGAGTTATATTCAAGTGTTGTCGGCAGTCTTATGTATGCAATGGTTTGCATACATCTAGATATTTCACAAGCAGTTAATGTGGTTAACAGGTATATATCATCTCTCAGGCAAATCACATTGGCAAGTTGTAAAATGGATTCTTAGATACTTATGAGGTACTTCAGACACATGTTTGGAGTTTAGTAAAAATTCAGATGTATTGGTTAGTTTTATTGATTCTGACTATGCCATTGATATTAATAAAAGAAGACCTCTTACAGGCTATATATTTTGTGTTAGTGATTTTACTATTAGTTGGAAAGCTACTCTTCTGCAACATGTTGTTGCTTTATTTATTATGGAGACAGAATACATGGCAATGACTGAGGTAATCAAAGAAGCCTTATGGTTAAAAGGCTTGTATAATGAGCTTAATCTGTGTTAAGCTGTTGTTACCATCTATTGTGATAGTCAAAGTGCAATACACTTAATTAAGAATCAAATGTATCATGAGAGAACAAAGCATATTGACATAAGGTATCACTTCATTTAGGAGATAATTACTAAGAGGAAAGTTTCAATCCAAAAAATAAGTACCAGAAACAATCCTACATATTTGTTTACAAAACCTCTTCTAGTTGTTAAGTTTAAGCAATGCTTGAACTTAATTAGTGTGCTATCATGATTTAAGTGTTTATGAAGAAGGTGGAGCATTGTTATTATAGTTGCATGTGAGACTTAAGCCAATGTGGAGATTTGTTAAGTTGGTGGCTAAAGCCCCATACTAGAAAATTGAGCAGAGATGCCTAATTTTATTCTTTATAAATAAGAAGTAATAGAGCACGTTGTAAATTAAAATAAAAAAAAAAAAATAAAAGGAAAAAATTAAGAGAGTTAAAACTCTATAAATCTTTAGTTCATTATTTGAGCTTTTGTTAACAAGGCTCACAAGTTCTTTTTTTTGTATTTTCTACTTTAGTAATATTTGCTCCCACTTTCACCTGTGGACGTAGGTCAAATTAACCGAACCACGTAAAATTTGCTATCTCTTATTTTCAATTATTTTTCTTACTTTTGTTATTATTTCTAAGGGTTATAACCCGAAGCTCATCCCCTAGCAAGTTAAACCACATTTTGTGTTGGTATGCCCTTTCTTCAAATAAATCTTATTTGATCTTGCATAGGAATACAAGTACATACATGTGTTCCATCTATTGCTCTTATGCAATCTTGTTATTAGAACATACTCATAATTATATTTGAGTGATATACTTGAATTTAGCATACAATCCACATTACAATCAAAGTTTATTTTTTGCTATAATACTATTAAAATAAAAAGTGCCTTAAAATGTGGCATATATCTACTATCATAAAGAATCTTTGGTGGGATATCTCTAAAATCAAGATCATACAAGTTGATAACATCTTTGCAAGTGATAATACTACCGATAAGATTTTTGTGAAACATCTACTAATTGTTTCCCTTGAATGTTGAAAATGCTTGCCCATTGATCTAATTGATTCAACTGAAAAAAGTGTGTATAAAAGCATACATATTTTCCCAATTGAAGACATTCTCCTTGAAGGTTTTAATCCATGATTCAATTGTAGAATAGTGCATAATTGGATTGATGTTTCTTTGTCCATTCTGAATATATTTAAACATCATACTTTATGGCCTCTTATTAATTCCGTCACCCATTTGATTTTAGTTTCATATGAAGTCATACAAGGTTCTTTGTGTATATATATGTGCAATAATAGGTACAGATAGCAACAATAGCAACTACTTCCAATAGTTGGAGTTCGTCTTCATTGTCAACATCATTATCATGGTGTTGTCCATAATTATTTGTATAATCATTAGTCATTTCTAGGAAAAAAAACAAAAATAAGTACATTAATATGAAACAAAACAAATATTTCAAATGTCATTTGATTTGGATAAAAAAATTAAAACTAAAAAGTGATGACTATCAAATATATTCAACAATAAATAAAATAATGCACACTAAAAAATGTTAGTACCAAAAGAAGTAATCTTGCATCTATTAAGTTTTTTGCTTTGTAAGTTGATAATGCAATCAACATAACTTGGCTTGTTTAGTTGTTTATCCAAAATAAATCTCTATTTTTATTGTCTCAGATTAACTCTATGGCATCGATAAAAAATCAATATCTTCTTCAACATCTGGTAGAGAATGAATATTTTTCATGACCTCATGTATAGAACAACTTGGCAAGTTTGTTATCCTATTTTGAGCAACACTATCAACCAATCAATCAATTGTTTCTTTAATAGTAGATGCTGCTCCTGATTGTCATTTTGTATTATTCCTTTTAAGACCTTTTTTCATGTGCCAATTTGATTCAGTAACTCTTTTCTTAGAAGTCTCATTTCTTCCTCTTGTATTACTTGTGTCAATATTTTAATTCCACTCTCATGTATAAGAACATTGGAATAATTCATCTATAGAATCAGAAAAACTAGGCTCTCCATCTAAATCATCACCAATTTCTAATGCAGCAATTCTGTCACGAATCGTCTGATTAGTCTCAACACCACCTCTACTGCCAAAAGTAGCTGATGAAGGAGCAACATCATATTCCCCGGTTGCCACGGTATCTCCAAACATAACATTTAATTTTCTCTCAAGTTCTAATTCAATACCAGTTTATCGAAAGTTCTTTTCAGCTGGATTAGCCTGCAACATTTTAAAATAATGAGTATTATCAATGACATAAACTTATAAAAAAAAGTTTTTGAGTAAAAAAATATAATATTAAAACTAACTTTAATCTGCTCTTCCCACCACATATTAATAGCAAAAATTGTTTTCTTCACAGGATCCCACCCTAGTCCAGTCTCTTTTCCAACTAAATCTTCTATTTTCTTTTTTTTTTTTTTTGGAGCATCCATTTATTTTTCAAACGATATTTATCATACTTACATTCACTTTGTTCTTTTCTTGAAACTCTTCAACAACATAAATCCATCGTTGCTTATCAAAATGAGTTGAAGGTCTTAGTCTTTTTTTTTTTTTTTTAATAGCTCGTATGCAAATATCACCAAAAATATGAGTTATATTCTTATTCCACACAACCTTGAATGTCTTACATGCGCTATCTTGAGTTAGCCGGTTGTCATTATTTCTTCCCATCTACAATAAATTTAATTTGAAGCTCACAAACACAATTTTTAAATAAAAGTTACAATAAATCTTAAATAAAAGTTACAAACATATTTTTTGTATGTCATATTTGCCAAATGTCATATGAAATAAAACGTCACAAACATTTCAAACTCAAATAAGTAAATAAACACTTAATTTGGAAAATATTTTATGCTTTCTCAATTATTGCAGATGTTTTCTAGGCATTCAAAATTTTATATGCAGCAAAAATTAAAACCAATTTAGACCAAGAGCAAATGACCGGTCATGAGCCGGTGGACTTGGTATGTTGCCTGCTTGAAAGCTAGTTTCTGATACCACATTAAAGCGTAACCAAAAAGGACAAGTATATTTGGAATATTGCTTAACGTAAAAGAGAATGCATAAAACCTATAACTAATTAAAATTGATCAACGACAGTGACTAATGAATCAGTGCATATAAACCACAAATGTAAATTGCAGTCCATCGTGTGCTTCCTATCAACACATGCATGTGGTGCACACACGAGGACCAATAACCCAAACTGGTGACTGTCAGGTCAAGCAACCCCTAGCGCCACTTGATTTATTAACACGCCATAAAAAGGCCAAAAGAAAACGAAAACAATGCAACATCAACAAACAAAATAGGTTTTAACACAAGCAAATGCTTACGTTCCAAGCGCATAGAGCACCGGTTAAGTAGAACCAACAAAGTTAGGAAGCCCACGGGGAAAGAAAAGTAACTGAGATAACAGTTTTAATAATATTGACGAGAACAAATAAATCGGCCCATAAACACATGTTTACCAATTTGCATGACATATGCAAAGAATCCAATCAATTAAACCATTAAAGCTGAATGTACATATGCAAATTGAAGATCATGGGGAAAAAGCGTGATTCAATTAAGACAGTTTCTTTGATTTGGAATAAAATGGCACACCCATATCTACAAGAAAACAGTGGAAGAAACACAATAATATTTGCCGAGGAGACTAACCTTTGTACCATAAATATGCGACTTTGCTTCACTGATTGCTGCAAAAGTCCTACAGGATCTGAATGGACCTGAATAAACATAAACGTTTGACTATATTATTAAAATAAACTGAGAAATCTAAAGTTAAATAGATGTAAAATACTAGAAAGTCCAATGACAATCGAATTCCAACTGTGTAATGGAATTTTTACATCAAAAATTCTATTTGATTCGGAGTTGGATGAGAATAGACGAGAGGTTTTCTTACCAAAGGAACTCTTTAAGAAGTTTCCCTACCAAAAACTCTAATGGTTTAGAGATATTGTAAAGGCAGAAAAGATCAACAACCCAAAAAATACCACTAAATCTAGCAAAGGATACGTATCATGCCCTGTTGCCTACACAAAGTCAGTTTATGGAATTGACATTAGAGAATATCTGGCTATCATAAACTGCAATTTCATTGTAGTCATGAGCAATCAAATCGCAAGGACAGCTATTAGGATAATCCCTTGCATAAACAGTAACTACCCTCTAATTCTCTATCCTGCTTTCATATGCATTTTCCATTATTTCATCCTTGGCTGAGTGGACGACACAAATATGTTATTCAAGACATGTGATCTGGCAAATATGCGGTCCAGAGATGGAGATCTGGAGTACAATTTTGACGTTGCTTTGGGTCATTCGCAATCTTTCAGCATCCGAACACAATGACTTCATCTTAAGACACGTAACATACTCAAAAAATTAATAAATGTCCAACTATTTACAATTTACAATTCCAAAATAATCGAATCAGAGTATTGTAAAAACAAATTTCTATTTTGGAGTTGTTTCGTTAATGAGATTATGTGGTGTGCACAAATGCTAATTTTGGTTGAATGAATTTTGTAGGCACCTGAGAGGAAGCAGCAGAGGCAGACAACATTGTGGCTGTAATATTCCATGGCCGTAAAATTAGATACATATTAGTTTAGATGTGTATTAAGTTTCTTATAACTTGAATATTGCAATGAAAGCACCATATATACATACACAATAAACAACAAATAAATATTATATTCATTGCCAAGTATACATTAATAATAAAATTACAATAAAACACCTTAACTCTTTAATAAAGGTTCAGAAGAAGAAAATAAAAAATCTTTTTCTTCTATAACAACATTAAATGTAATTCTCTTTTTTAAAATTATTACAAAAGCAAATTTTGCAAAAGTGATTTTTGGGTTGTAATCAAGCTGAAAGTAAAATTGATTTCCAATTTTTTCACTCAAGCTAGTTGATCTAGCTTGATTCTCAAAACTTGGATTGAAAATATCTAACTCTTATCTATAATTATTAACACACTTATTAGTGGTTATTGTCTTTGCTTCTGTTGAGGAACCCTTGATTGGTGTCAATATCAACAATATTTAGTTGTTGCAATTAAATATATTTATGTGCTAAGCTAATCATTAAAAAACATCCAAATTCTATCTGCTAATTAGGAGCAAAAAATCTTGACATTACAAGTCTTGTAAGAAAGACACGCACAAGTACAAAGTTTACTATAAGTTAAGTGTACTAGGTGTGAGTTATAATTTAAAATAACTCACAAATTCCCCTCTTTTAACAACCAACAATAAATTTAGGACTTGACAAAATATGATCGTAAATTTTTTGTTTGCATCAATTTTACTCTAATCATGTAAGAGTAAGAGTAAAATGGAAATTTTGAGATGGAAAAAATTTATTTTTTCACTTAGTATATGTCTAACAAAAAAAAGGTTAACAAAAATAAAAGGAAAAGAATTCTAAATAGTTGTAACTTGTAACTTGTGACTTAGGGAGACAAAAAGATTTTCACTAAATTGGAGAGTCAAAAGGACACATCTTAATTTTTTTAACTACATTTAAAAATAAATTCATAATGCACAATCCTAGAAACACAACATGATATAAATTTAATTTTCTTTATCTAATCAAATTAAGTCAATATAAAAAGAGAATTACACAAAACCTTAAAAAATAAAAAGAAAGTATTTCAAATTAAATTAATTATTATAGAATTTGAATACCATAAGTTAATTAGGAACAAAAAAATTTGCTTAAAAAGAAAATTGAATCAAAATAGACACACCATTTTTGCTCTAAATTTTGATTTTTTTTTATGATATTCTCTTTATATACATGTACATATTTTCCTCTAAAAGAGACTTGGTTTTCCTATTCTACATAAAGATAAAGTTTCTTTTTTCTTTTGTCCATGCTACCATGGAAATTAGAAACTTATAAGTTAGGTAAGCCAATGAGGAGAATTTCTAAGATTTTTTTTTTTTTCAATTACTTCTTTACAAGTCTTAGACACACTTTGAAAAATCCCAAGTCTGCATTAGAACAAGAACATCAATTCCATAACATCCATGCTTCAAGTCAAGGTCATCTTTGAACAAGAAACTGGAAAATGAGGTATTAATGACTATAAGAAGTTGCAACTTATTTTTATAAGCAATCTTTTATAAGAAGTCAAGGTCACTTTTGATTTCCTCTTGTCAAGACATAATCTTCTCTCTCCAATCACATGGCCTTGTGGGTTTGCTAGTTTGAATTGGAATATTTTATTTCCATGGGCATATAAACTGAAAAAAAAATCATATCATAATGAAAATGCAAGACCACTGGTTTGGTTGATGAATCATCCTATGTAGCAAACAAGATGATTAGGTGAATGTACCATTGAGAACTTAATCTCAGAAACTTCTTTGTTTTGTTTTTTCTTTTTGTTGTTATTTTGGCTGTCATGGTTATTGCCTTATAGTAGGAAGCCTTTCAAACTTGCAAAAAGTCATGGTGCAGCCACAAAAATTATAGAAAACTGGTGATTAATTGCAGAACATATCGAATTCCCATATGGACCAATCACACCAAGCATAGCTTGCCGGTGAGGCATTCATGGAGATTAAGCATTAGATTGATCATTGCCTAATAAATGTTGTTAACGAGCATGTGTGTAGGCTCTGTGTGCATGTTTGAATTGGAGTTATCATAAATGTTAGAAACTTTGACAAACCTATTTTTGTGATGATGGCCAATGTACCACCCCCTTTATGCCTTAGCTTGCAGCCCATCCATAAAACCTTGTGATCAAAACAAGATTTTAACTCATTGCACATGCTTACATGTGCAAATGCTTATTGTGATCTTTGAATTTTGCATTAAGTACACATTGGCGAGTTGGTGCCACTTAATCATTATCAAAATAGACAAGCTTTTCCATTTTTGGTGTATTATGTATATAAATGCTTATTGGTCAAATGGCTGCAAAATAATTTAATATTTTAACATGGTGGTCTAACTTTAAGAATATCAGCTATCTTGGTTTCACTTTTTTTGTTTGAATGGCAAGAGAATTTATAGACATTTACCTCAATGTAGGTAACCCACAGCGTACACTGGATTGATATACATAAGCCAACTGCTATCCAACTTTACAAAAGAATGGCCCTACACAATACTTAGATGGCCGCTTAACTATCCAAATTCTGATCCGTGATATTTTGTGAACTTGGTCCAGCCCACTAAAACCTCCGGACTTTGATTTCTCATATCTACCACTCTTCCATTAATATATTAAATAAAATTAAAGGTACAAAATATAGGAATTAATTAAGATAACATAAATGCTAATCTGCACCCTAGTGAATATTTAGGTAGATAGACAAAACTCAAAATATCCATACAGTTTGGTTGATTTGATCAAGTTATCAAAGAACTTGATTCAAAGATATATAGCAAGTTCAATTCTTAAAATATTAATTCGGATGTCCTATAACAAGTTAAACAAATTAAGAAATTAGTTGCCTTATCAATTGTTTAATTCTTATCTCCTATCATTTCCATTGAAAAAAATCTGTGGGAAAATTAATTGTTGATTATCTCAATTTATAAACAAGAAGTTACATTCTTAACATTTGAGTTTTGCTCATATGGATAAACACACCTATATATCTCACCCAAGAGGAGCCCTATTTTAAAATTTTTTTGCTATTGTATGTAAAAGAGATTGTTGATCAGGAACCAATTCCTGACCATAAGTCTGATTTTATGTGAAGGAAATAGAGCAAGAGAAGACAGAAGAAGAAGAGAGAAAGGGAAGAGAAATTGTCATTGTACTGATTTCCAAAATTAGTCCTTACAATAGTTCCTGTACTCCTTATGAATACCCTTACAACAATCAATCTTCCCTCAGTGATCTCACCATTACAATTACTACGAGTGACAGTAGTCCGTATACAATTGTCGTCCCTATAGCTAACATACTAGCCTTCCCGCCGATGCTCCTCATGCCCACGTGCCCTCTGTTTATGTTGCGCCACCATTTCCTCGTCTAATTGGTTGCTCTCGACCCCTCTTCAATCGACTATTCTTCTAACGTCGATCAGACCATTGAATCAAAACCTAGGTGGCGACTTGATTTCCTCATTTTACCGCTCGGTGGTCCAAGATAGTGATCAGAGTAGAGGGAATGAATGGGTCAGAGAAAACAGAGGGTAGAATGGAGGTCGGCAAGGGCGGGGAAAAGTGAACATGTTTGAGTTGAGAAATGTGGGGTGAATTCTGAAGCCAAGGGGAAGTTCCAGAGTATGAGAAACCTTGCCCCCACAAGCGATGATTTTGAAAGAGCCATAAAACCGGGGAGCCATCTTGAGATTGGAATGCTGGGCAACGGATGACTGTCGATAAGGCTGCAACTTGAGATATACACGGTCCCGCACTTCAAAGGACTGATCATTGCGATGCTTGATAGCCAATTGACACATGCGCTCCTAGGCCCGACAGAGGTGAAATTTGAGTAGCTGCAAGATAGTCTTCTGTGAACAAAGCTGCTGATCCACAGAGGCAATGGTGGTCTCCCAAGACATACGGAATATGGACAGGAGGGGGGTACCCTTAGAGGGCTTCAAATGGAGTCAACCCCATGGCTGAATGGTAGTGAGTGTTATGCCACCATTCAGCTATAGGACAACCATTGACACCACTTCTAAGGAGCATCCGAAGTAGCACAGCACAGGTAGGTTTCTAGGCAATGGTTTAGTACTTCCGAATGGTCATCCATCAGGGGGTGGTACGCCAAGGGCCAATGCAACTTGAACCCTGAATTTTGAAAATTCCTTCGAGAAGGCACTAAGAAATACAAAGTCTTGGTCACCAATAATGACTTCAGGTGATCCATTCAATTTGAAACTTGATCCATGAAGCCATGGGCAACAGAGTTGGCAGTATAAGGGTGAGCTAAGGAGAGGAAATGGGCATATTTAGAGAGCCAGTCCACCACTACAAGAATGATCTATGCTGATCCACGTTTAGGTAGCCCAGTGATGAAATCCATGTAGATGCCTTGCCATATTCCTTCCCGGACCAACAGCGGTTGGAGAAGACCAAGGGAGTAGCCAAATGAAACTTGCATCTTTGTGTTAGTTTTCTAGCTGGGAACTCACTTATGGACAGTGTAGTTGCTTATCACACAAGCAAACTTTTTGGTTGCAGCAGCATGGGACGTGAGGAGAAAGAAGTTAAAACCAGGATCCTTTTTTGATTTTGTAAGCCATACATTTTTAGTAACCTATATACTCATTATATAAGAGTATTTTAAAATACAAAATTTGAAATTTGTAACTTCAAAATTTAAATTATATATGGAGACTCATAATTGTTTCAAAGTACACCAGTGAACTTTTAAATTACAAAAATAAAAATTTCAAAAACTTAACTTTTAACAAAGGGGTGGCTATTTGGATAGAAAGAAGGGTAGTTATTAGAATATAACCAACTTAACTACTATTCAAATTCTAGTATGTAGGGAACACCTTTACTTCTTATTCCTTTGATTTTGCAAAAAAGGAGCACCACTAGAACTTCGCTCCTCCTTGGTGCTTTTGTTTTGCATACCAAGAACAAGCCTTAACTCTTCAAATCTTGATGTTGGTAGGCCTTTAGTTAAAATATCAGCTAGCTGGTCCCTGGTACTACAATACACTAATTTTACTTCACTAGCTTTTTGTGCTTCCCTTACAAAATACAGCTTGACATTAAAATACTTTGTTTTGCCATGCTGCACAAGACTTTTAGAAATTGCTATGGCAGATTGATTATCACAAAATGATGGTTGGCTTAGTTTGTTTGAGGTTTAAATCTGCATAAATATTCCTAATCCAAATGGCATGACTCATTGTTGAGACTACTACAACATGCTCAACTTCTACTATCGATTGTGCCATAATGCTTTGTTTCGTAGAACTCCAATTAAAGCCACCTAAACCAAAAGAAAATACAAAACCAGATGTGCTTTTCATGTCAGTGAGTGACCCTGCCCAATCACTATTAATACAACCAACCAATTGGTTTATAGCATTGCTTTTGAACATGATGCCCAAATCTATGGTTCCTCTGATGTACCTCCAAATTCTATTGGCAACTTTGAAATGTGTTTCATGTGGTGAATGCATAAATTTGAATAACAAGCTTACTGGAAACATAATATCTAGTTTTGTGGTAGAAAGATACAAAAGGCAACCAATGAGGCTTTTGTACTGACTTTCATCTACTTTTGGGGATTCATCTTGCTTTGAGAACTTGTTTCTAGGTGACAAAGGTGTAAGAAAGCTCTTGCAATGTAGCATATTGAACTTTTGTAGCATTTAGTTGGCATATTTGGTTTACTATATCAGAATACCATGCTCAGCTTGCAGAATTTCTAGACCCAAAAAATAACTCATGTTGGCAAGGTCAACCATGTTAAACTTGTTTTCCATGGTCCTTTTAAACTAAGATATAAGACTTGTTGAATCTCTAACAACCATCAAATCATCTACATACATTAAGACATATATATAATGCTTTTCTTGCTTGCTCATATAGAGTGTGGCATCATTGCAGCTTCTGTTGAAGCCTGTACTCATCAGGTACTTATGAATCTTTGAGTACTAAGCCCTAGGAGCCTACTTTAGTCCATACAAGGCCTTTTTAAAAAAGTAAACCTTGTTTTCCTCTCCTGGTTTAACAAACCCCTCTAGTTAACTAACATAGATTTGTTCTTGGAGCTCTCTATTAAGAAAGGCTAACTTGATGTCTAATTGATGTATCAACCAATGTTTTTAAGCAACAATTACAAGTAACAACTTTATAGTGTTCAACTTAGCTACTGGTGCAAAAGTTTCAGTGTAGTCCACTCTCGCTTGCTGTGTGAAACCCTTTGCTACAAGCCTTGCTTTCAATTTGTTAATCATGTCATCTGCATTGTATTTTTTTCTAAATAACCATTTAACTGAAATAATCTTTTTGCTTGTTGGTCTAGGAACCAAGGTCCAAGTTTGATTTTTATGAATGGACCTTAGCTCCTCATGCATTGCAACCTTCCATGCTATATGCTGTGAGGCTTCTTGATAGCTGCCAGGATCCAGTTTAGCTACAAGAAGTCTATGATAAATATTAGTTAGAGGTCTTATTCCTCTGACTAGAAGATCAACTACATCATCATGCATGCCATTTGAATTGGACTTTTCTGACTAAATATTAATGATGCTTTGATCTTTGTCATATTTAACAGTGTTGGTTTGCCAATTCCATCTTGCATCCTTATGAAATTTCAAGTTCCTACTAACAACAACCTTTTATGCAGTAACATCAAAAATTTTATAATTGTTGGGAGTATCAATGTAGCCAATTAACACAACTGAGACTTTATGATCTAGCTTACTCATCTTTAACTCTACTAAATGAGCATAGTAGATACAACCAAAGATCTTATTATGATTGAGTGATGGCTGCTAGTTACACTAAGTCTGATATGGAGTAAATTTGATAAGGCTTTAGAAGGTAGCTTGTTTAAAAAGTATATAGTAATTGTTGCACCTTCTGCCTAGAAGATTTTTGGAAGACCTTTCTTAGCTAGCAAACATCTTGTCATTTCAACAATGGTTATGTTTTTCCTTTCACTCACCCCATTTTGTTGGGGTGAGCAAGGCGCTATCAATTAATGTTGGATTCTTAAGGCAACATAAATAAATTGGAAGGAAGTTGATATATATTCAGACTCATTATTAGTTTTAATGGCTTGAATTTTATAATCACTTTGCCTTTCTATTTATATTTTGAATTTTTGGAAGATAATTGCTACATTAGATTTGGTTTTTAGAAAATAGATCCAACAATATCTTGTGAAATCATATATAAAGATGATATAATACTTGTTACCATTCAAGGGGCATGTCTTCATTGATCCATAAAGATCTAAATGGACCAATTAAAGATGTTTTTGTGCTGTGTTGCCTTGATTAGGATGATAGGGAAGTCTAGTTTGCTTCCCTAGTTGATAGATAGTAGAGGGTTAATCAATTTGATTCAAATCAGATAAGCCTAAAGCCAAATGTTTGTTCTTCGACGTTTAAATCCTTGCATGGTGAAAATGGCCAAGTCTTATATGCTAAAGAGTTGCATTGTCATTAGCGATAAGTAAGGCAAGGTGTTGCAATTTGTTGGTCTCTAAATGGAAACTTTTTCCATTCATGGGTACTGTGGTCAGTTTGACACCAATTGAGTCATAAATGACACATGCATGGTCTTTAAACATAAATGAAAAACAATTTTCCATAAGTTGGCCTACACTCAATAGATTGTGATGAATATGAGGAACAAACAAAACATCTACTATCACTTTGGTACCTGACTTAGTATGTACTAAAGCTGGACCCTTTCCATGGACTTGCAGTAGCTGATCATTGCCAACTCTGACTTAGGATTTGTAAGATCTATCAAGACCATCAAATACTTGAAGATTTGGTGACAAGCGGTTGGTGCAACCACTGTCAACCAATTAAATGCCAGGATTAGGAGAATTTGTGTAAGTAGTTACCATAAAAAGTTGATATGCTTCAAACTGATCTTCATCAGCAAATTTGGCCTCCTTTTTGACTTGATGTACTTTTGGTTATTGTGTTTGCTGCTTGCCCCTATGCCAGTAGAATTTTTCAGAATGTTCTATCTTGTTGCAGACTTTGCAAACAAGGTTAGGCCTTTTCCAGCAAAACTTAGATAAATAATTTGTCTTTCTACAATGCTCATAGGGAGCATACTGCCTTTTGCCAGAAGGTTTGCTGGCTTCATTGATCTTTTCTTGCTGTCTATTACTTTGCTTTCTTCTAGTGTGGTTATAAGTGACATGTAAGGCACCCTTAACTGTATCTTCTTACCTTAAGATCCTTCTTTGCTCTTGAGCTTGAAGTGCACTCATCAATTCACGTAAAGAGATGGTGTTAAGATCCTTTGAATCTTCTAGAGAGGAAATCTTTGCTTTAAACCTCTTTGGAATGCTCACCAACACCTTTTGAACCACATTTTTGTCTAGTAAATCTTCCCTAAGCACCCTGATCTGATTAACTACCTTTAGCAGCCTATCACTATAATCTTTAACTATTTTTGTCACTTTTATCCTTAGAAACTCAAATTCTCTTCTAAGATTCAATAGTTGCATGGTTCTTATCTTTTGGCTACCTCCAAACTCTTCTTTCAACTAATCCCAATCCTGCTTTGTAGTTTCATAGGCCATGATTATGTTGAAAATTGATTTAGTAGCTACTGTATGTATGCAGGTCAGAGCTTTATATTGTTTTGATTCTTGCTCATTATGGTGTTTCAATTGAGCAAGGGTTGGATTGGTAAGAAGGGAAGTGCCCTTCTTAGTTGCTTCCCAGAGATCAAAAGCTCTCAAGTAAGCCTTTCTTTAATTATAGTCCACTGTGTGTAGTTGTCACTAGTGAACTTGGGTGGTGGCAAGGGAGAGAAGCTTGCTGATGTCATTAGACCTAACTCTCAGGTGTTTAAGGCACTCATAGGTATTTGGAATGTTTCCTCTCACAACTCACAGGATTAGGACGGATCTTTAGCTTTAATACTAGTTCTATTAGTTTTCTAGCTGGGAACTCACCTATGGATAGTGTAGATGCTTATCATAGAAGCAAACTTTTTGGTTGCAAAAGTATAGGACGTGAGGAGAAAGAAGAAGTTAAAACCAGGATCCTTTCTTGTTTTTGTAAGCTACACATTTCCATTAACTTGTATCCTCCTTATATAAGAGGATTTCAAAATACAAATTTGAAATTTGTAATTTCAAAATTTGAATTATACATGTAGACTCATAATTGTTTCAAAGTACTCCAGTGAGGCTTTTAAATTACAAAATATAAATTTTAAAAACTTGATTTTTAACAAAAGGTTGGTTGCTTGGATAGAAAGAAGGGTAGCTATTGGAATATAACCAACTTAACTACCATTCAAATTCTAGTATGTAGGGAACACCTTTACTTCCTGCTTTGTTTTTTTAAAGAAGGAGCACCACTGGAACTTCACTTTGACACACATCACAGGTTCTGATGTAATTCCTCACATCATTAGCCAATCCCTTCCCAAAGAAAAGAGATGATTGTATTTTAAGGGTGCCTATAACCCTTGATAGTTTCTTAAGGGTGACTATAACCCTTGAGTGACCTCCATGAATCCTATCATGCCATAAAGCTATAATCTGCTACCTCAATGGCAAATTCTGCCCCACCACCAAATGTCCCTTCCACAATAGTTGTTCATTGTGCCAAGTGTAAGGGGAATGATGAAGTTGACCTTATTGAAGTTGACTAATTATTTGCTGTAGAGAAGAATCAATACTCTAGGTGGCCTTGATTTGGGGAAGATGGTCTAAGGAGACAATCGAAATGGCATTGGTTCAAAATTCTCCACAAGGCATCTATTGTGACATTATGTTTACCCTCCTTATACATAATGTCATAATCATAACTCATAAATTTGGCTGGCCAGGTATGCTAACTTGTTGTATGGAGCTTTTGGTCAAGGAGATATTTAAGACTACAATGATTAGTTTTAACGGTGAAGTGTCGACCCCGCAGATATATCCTATGGGGTGACCCTGCTGCATCAATACAATCCCCATACACCCACTGCTAGCGTTTGTCTCGACCACAAAGTCCTTGGAAAAATTAGGTAAGGCTAACACAGGGGCTTGGGTAAGAGCTGCCTTCAAGGTATCAAAAGCCCAGCCCACTTTTGCATTCCATTAAAATGAATCTTCCCTTAATAGATTAGTGAGTGGTTTGCAAATTTTCCCAAACCCTCCAATGAATCTCCAATAGGAACCTATAAGGCCTAAAAATCCCTTGAGTTGCTTAAGGATTTAAGGTAAGGGCCATTATGTAATCGCAATAATTTTCTTGGGGTTTGTGGGCACTCCTTCACTAGATATAATGCGACCCAACCTCAAACACAAAAAAAAAAAAAAAAAAAAAAAAAAACATTTGGTCTTCTTGGCAAAGAGTTGGTGATCCCTTAACAACTGTAAGGCAAGGTGGAGGTGTTGTAAGTGATCCTGTAAACTCTTGTTGTGGACCAGAATGTCATGAAAGAAAAAAAAAAACCAAGACAAACTTCCTGAGATGGTTTAAAAAGCTCATTCATCAAGTTTTGAAACGTTGTAGGAGTATTGGTTAAGCCAAAGGGCATGACCTTAAATTCATAGTGACCCTCGTGTGTTTTAAAAGTTGTTTTATGGACATCCGCAAGGTGCATTCTGATTTGATGGTAACTAGACCTTAAGTCCAGTTTAGAGAAAATGTTTACTCCTCCTAGTTCATCTAGAAATTCTTCCATCAACTGAATGGGGAACTTGTCCTTCACGGTCACTTGGTTTAGCTTCATATAGTCCACACAAAAATGCTAGGTGTAGTCTTTTTTCTTGACCATCACCACGGAAGATGCGAAAGGTGAAACACTGTTTTGAATGACACCATTCCATAACATTTCCTGTACCATGACTCTATGACATCTTTCTATAATGTAGGATAGCTATAGGGTTGGGTACTAACTGGTCGAGCTCTTGGTAACAAGGGAACTCTGTGATCATCAAGTCAGCTAGGTTAACTCATGAATCTAGGAATGAAACTCACTGAATATGCGATATTTGGTCATGTATACATTAAATAAAGTAATGAAACCATGAGACTTGAATACATGCTTGGCTCTATTTTCTCTAGTCTACCATCTTGATGTAATCTCTCATTTGGGGGCATCAGTGTTGACATTCGTTCACAACTTCACCAGTGAAATTTCTTCAGCAAGTCTTCCACTTATGTTTATTGAAAAATATTCTCCTTTAGCTTGCTTAACCTGAGTCCTAGAAAATATTTCATGAGTCCTAAGGCAGTTATCTCAAATTCTTTTATCATAGTAATTTTAAATTCTTTAATTGTCTTTAGGTTAATACCAATATAAATCAAATCATGCCAATATAGCCAAACAATTAGAATATCATTGGTACCTCCGTTCTTTATGTAAAGAGATGCTTCACTTGGGCTCCGTTAGAATCCCTTTTGCTGAGAATAATTATCAATTGCTATTCCTTGCCTGAGATGCTTGCTTCTGTCCATATAGAGCCTTATGGAGTCAAAAAACTTTGTCCTCCACTCCATTATTCACATAGCTTTTAGATTGCTCCACTTACACTTCTTCTAGTTCTCTATTTGATAATGTTAATTTTACATTTATTTGAAAAACTTCTAATTCCATTTGAACTGTCAATTTAAGAAATTTTCCATTTATCTCCATCTATGCAACTGGTGCGTTCTCTCATGAAAGTCTACCTTGGGTTGTTACCAATAACCTTTTGCAACAATTGGAGCCTTGGTTAATTGAATTAAGCTATCTTCTTTGAATTATCTTTTGTAGACCATCTGATCATGAGTTTATCTTTTGGCATGTCGACTAGGTCCCATGTGTATTTTTCTTGAATAATCTTGATCTCCTCATCAATTGCCTTGTTGCATATGCACCTACTTCAAAATTGTGGTTCACTTGTCAACATTAAAAGATTCATGTAGTTCCTTGAGTCTATGTACCTTTCTTAGTGGAGATTTTGAATAAGATGAAATTTGAATTGAAGATGTTGGGATCACCATTGCTTGTTGTTAGGTTAAGTGGATGATAACCTTAAGCTAATGGAATGAAGCTACTAATTAATATGAGAAACATTAGTTATGTTTGATTTGAAACATAATGAGACATTTCATTTACCTTTCTTTTCAAACAAAACCTTTCATTTCAAGCAATTTTTTTTAATAATGTTCAATCTTCTTTACAAAACTAATATTTATCATCCTTTTGCTCATTTTTTTTCAGCTTAAAGAGCATAAGTAAGCTCTTCTCTTTCTTCGTTTGGTTGATTTTCACTTTAATTCCTTTCCCAACTTTCTTGCCAAAAAATTAATGAATTGACTCACTTAATTTTTTTTATTTCATTTCATCTTAAATGAGTATACTAGTCAATTCATTAATAGTCCACTTTCTTTTATAGTTTTATAATGAATCTAAAATAGCTCATACTCATGAGGTTGTGAGTTCAAAATAAATTGCATCAAAAAAGAATTATTTACCATTAATCTTAAGGTTATAAGTCTTATTATAAAATTAATCATATCAATAATGCATTCTTTTATAGTTTGTGACCAAATGTACCATCAAGTGACTTATACACAAAACAAAATTGTTTTCCTGCAAATGACAAATATTCTTTTACACCTTCTATTTGTTCTATTTGTAAAATAATTTTCTTAATATTGTTGATAATAATTATTTTTACAAATATAAAACTCAACCTATTATTTTATTCTTATGTTTATAATGTAATTTTTCTTCATCACTATTTGAATTTGTAATAACTATGGGCTTTTTCACTAATAATACAAGTCAACATTCACTTAAGTGAAAATTGAATTGTTCATGTCATTTTGAGAAGTTCATTCTATGGAATAAAACAGCATATGAAACACGTACAATTTAGGACTGAAGATGCACATGATTTCATCATGCAACAAACTCAAGTTGATTCAATAACGAAAACTAGATTCAACATATACAAAGGTAGGCTTCTTAAATTGATATATGGATTGGATTTTTCATGTAACCAACTAATAGGGGAAATATCGACTGAACTTGGAAATTTGAATTGCATACGAGCATTGAACTTGTCTCATAATTAGTATATTAGTTTCATTCCAAGAACTTGGGGACATTTAAGGCAAATTGAGAGTCTAAACATTTCCCATAACAAATTGAGTGGAGAAATCTCATCATAATTAATTAGTCTGAACTTTTTAGAGATTTTTAATGGAGCCTACAACAACTCTCAAGCAAGCTTCCAAATGTAAAGGGGTAGTTTGCCACATTCAATAACAATTGCTATGAAGGAAATCCACTTCTTTGTGGATCTCCATTAAATGCAAGTTGAAGTATTAAGTTACTAGAATTGCCACTATCTTCTAATGTAAGAAATGGTAAATGGCATGACATTATTGATCTTCTGTCCTTCTTAGCAAGTTTCATGGCAACCTACCTTGTATTCTTGTTCGATTTCATGGTTGTTCTTTATATCAATCTTTACTAGCAATGAAGGTGGTTCATGTTCATTGAGAATTTCATAAACAAATTTCATTTCATGGTTTTTTATAATATTCCTAAATTATTTCCTAGTGTAGTTAGGAAGCCATATTTTGCCTAATTATGTATCTATTTAGGTAGCAGTGCTTTATGTGATAGTATTAGACATATAGTTCTTGAATTTACATATTGGCTTTATGTTCTTGTGTTGCATGTCATGTTTTTATGAATATTAGATTTTGTGAAAGAGTTGGATTCTAAATAAACATATGTGTAGTAATTTTCTTGCAACTTAAATATCCAATGTACAAGATACAAAACATTTTTGTACAATATGTATAATGTTGATGACAAAGAAATGGATTAGTTGAACTAGTTGAAAAGAGAAGACTAATAATTGCTTTCAAATATTTGAGTGAAATATAATGATCAAGATTGTGATCTAACTATTTTGTGTAGACTCATTAATCATGCATTATGTTCAACTAAATTATATGATTCATGAATTATATATTTTTATCTAAACAAAATGATACCTTGAATATTTGTTTTTTTATAGAAGATTTTTATGTCATAAGAAATATGTTGCAATCGAAACAACATATATGCGTAAATAATAAGCAATAAACAATAACTTAATGTTGCAATGAAACACCTTATTTCTTTAATAACTATTAGGAAGTGGGCAACAACCCTGAAGTAAGTACAAAGTCTTTTCCTTTATAGCAGTATATAGCAACAAGTGACGACACAAAAAAGTTACATAGATCTACAAATTGAAGGGAAAGATTGTACATAGATCATATTATTAAATCTTAACCATCAATTGCAATTAGCATGTTTTTTTTATGAATAATGAGACAATTGTAATTAATAGTTAAGATATAACCACATGAACCTATGTCTAATTTCTATGTTCATGTAATAGAACTCTTTACAATAAGGCTAGAAACATGACATCACAAATAACATTGTAGATAAGGGCATTTCATGTTACAATAGTATTTCATAATGATAGATTATTTATTAAAAATGGTAGTGCAAGATATCTGAGAGGACAAGATTTAAGACTCATTAATGTCTATGATTTATTAGAGTTTAGAAAATTGGGACTTTAGGATTTTAGGTATAGAAGTCAACTTTTTGCTAAAAAAAAAAAGTATGGAATTCAAATTTGTATCATTCAACATTTATTCAATAAATTACAAGGAGCAAAGGAAATTAGAAAATTAAATTGCTAACCTGATAAACTCCTATATGTAGTGATTATTAGCACTTTAATTATTATAGAATTTGTACACATTGATTAATTAGCAACAAAAAATCTACCTAAAAAGAAAATGTAATCAAAATAGACAAAGGCAAGCTACTCCAACTACCAAGTTGACTCAATTAAGATAAAAGACCAAAACTTTTTTCCTTTAAATTTTGATTTTTCTAATATAAAATTTAGAAAGTAATATTAGACATGGGTCTATTCTTTTGTCAATATCAAGTGGAAATTAGAGAGCTTAAAAGTCACTTAAGTCAATGAGTCAAATTTCTATGAAATTAATTTCTCAGATTTTTCCTAACAAGTTTTGAGCTCACTTTTGAGAAAACCAAAGTCTCTATTAGAAGATGAGCATTACTCATTTTAACAACTAGCCATCAATCATTATAAGACCATTTTTGGTAGTAACTAATGTTTCATTTTCTACTTTTGTACTATAAGGAAGGTTTATTGGACTGAACCCTTCATCAAAGTATGACATTATTTTTGGAGATCTAAGATCATTCTTTCTATGAATTTGCAAGAAGGTTTAACAAAATAATTAAGCGGACCATCAAACATGGGAGGGTTGTTGAAGGGGTCATCAATCATAAAGGCAGAGAAGAGGCCTTGTTGCTTCCGGCCACGATGTTTTTCACACTAAAAGGAATTTTCTAATTTGATTGGACCACTTTGCCTATAATTCAAACAAAGCTGGTTGCTTAGTTTTACATTCCAAACTTTTTTTTTTTTTTAATTCTTATTATTTGATGGAGCTAAATTTTGCATGTAGTTTAAAATTAATTACATAAAAGTATTTATTTTCAACAAAATTATCTAAATAACAAAAGATACTTAACATCTCTCTCTCTTTTTTTTTTTTAAAAAAAAAGACATTTAAGTAAAATCTAGGAATGCTTCCAATACAATTTTCCTAGCAAAGCATCCATCTCCAAATTAAATAACCCATGATGCAATGCTCTTCCATTTTACTTAGACAAAGAATCTATTCATAGCTTCCATAGTTCGTTGTTCTAGTTATCAATAGTTTGATTTTTTAGAGGGAGGGGTTTTCCAAACCTTTTGTTTCCCATTGTGTTTCTGAACAAATACACCCATGTCATATATAAGCATATGCATATAAGAATAAATAAATTTGTTTAGAGAGAAAGACAATACAAGGTTCATAAAAGTCATCAAGTTCTTTCAATCACTTAGTTCTAGCAAAAATTCTACTTTATCTTAAGAAATTAATTGTTTCCAAATTAGAAACATATTTGTGTTTATAGTTAATAATCTATAAAGAAAGTTCTAGTTGACATAACAATAATAGCCTGTAATTAGCAACCCTAAAAAATTATTTATGTTTCCTTATGTTTAAGTGAGAATCTTCACAAAATTTCTATTGATTGTTAATTAAAAAGTTTATTAACTATAAGCTAAATAATAGAATTTTTTTCTATTAGTATAAATTTCACAAATTTTTAATAAGATAAAAATTAAAGTTTTAAATATAAAGTGTTTTTTTAAGAGACATTATCTACGTAAGGACAAAAAGCATAGGCCTCAGTCTAAGGATTTGTTCTCTTAAGAAGCATGGTGGGCCATAAGAAAGTTACTCCATCTTGTAGCATAACGTAGACTTGAAATTTGATTATGTGATGACACTAGGTCATGGGACATTTCCACATCAAATTGGTTTGTGTTTCTCTATGTCTTCTTATAGACTTCTTATTTTTCTCCTTCCATATACCATACAAATTAATGAAGACCCAATTTGGAGGAACCAAGAGGACAGTGTTAGGAGATGAGTTCCAGGTTATAACCCTTAAAGATAATAATAAAAAATAACTAAAGACAAGGGACATCAAATATTATAAGTGAAAATGAGAGCAAATATTACTAAAGTGGAGAATGTAAAAAGGAACTCTTCATAAACCCAATTAACAAAAGCCCAAATAATGGACTAAAGGCTTATGAAGTTTTTAACTCCCTCAATTTTTATTAATTTTACAACACACTATATTACTCCTTATTTATAAGACAAAATCAGCCAATTTTGCTCAATTTCCTAATGTGGAACTTTAGTGACTAACTTAACAAATCTCCACCTTGGCTTAAGTCTCATATGTAGATATAGTAACAATACTCCACCTTCTTCACAAACTCCCAAATCATCATATCACGCCAAGTAAGTCCAAGCACTACTTGAACTTAGCAATTAAAAAAGGCTTTGTAAACATATCTATAGGATTTTTTCTAGTACTAATTTTCTAGACTGAAACCTTCCTCTCAACAATTGTCTCTTGAATGAAGTGATACCTCATGTAAATATGCTTCATCCTCTCATGATATATTTGATCCTTAGTTAAGTGTGTTGCACTTTGACTATCACAATGGATGGTAACAACATGTTGACATAGACTAAGTTCACCATACAAACTTTTCAACCTAAGGCTTCTTTGATTACCTTAGTCATTGCCATGTATTATATTTTAATAATAGACAAAGCAACATGTTGTAAAGTAGCTTTCCAACTAATAGCAGAACCACCAACATAAAATATATAGCTTGTGAGAGATCTTTTTCTATCAAGATTAATGGCATAGTTAGAATCAACAAAACCAACTAATGCATTTAAATTTTTACCAAACTCCAAAATGTGTCCAAAGTACCTTGCAAATGTCTAAAAATTCATTCATAACTTGCTAATGTGATTTGCCTAGAGAAGACAGATACCTGCTAACTACACTAACTACTTGTGAAATATATAAATGTGTGCAAACCATTACATACCTAAGATTATCGATAGTACTCGAATATGGAACTCTTTCCATATACCTCTTCTCTTCATCTAACTTTGACAACTGAGCAGTTGATAATCTAAAATGACTAAAAATGGGAGTATTGATTAGTTTGAAATTTTTCATACCAAATCATTCCAAGACTTTCTCAACATAATTCTTCTTGATTTAATATAACTTACCACCTTCACAATTCCTTCTAATTTCCATGTCAAAAATCTTCTTTACTACTCTTAAGTCTTTCATCTTAAATTCACCATTCAAAAGTGTTTTCAAAATGTGAATCTTTGACAAATTCTTGGTAGTAATGAGCATGTCATCGATATAAAGCAACAGATAAATGAACGAGTTATTATCTAACTTCAAGAAGTAAACACAACTATTAGGCATGCTCTTGGAATAACCATGACCTAGTATAAAGGAATTAAATCTCTTATACCATTGTCTTGGAGATTACTTTAACTTATACAATGATTTCTTCAACAAACAAACATGGTCTTCCTTGTCTTCAACTTCAAAGCCTTGGGGCTACTTCATGTGTATTTGCTCCTTAAGCTCACCATGTATGAAAGTTGTCTTAACATTAAGTTGCTCTAACTCTAAATCATACATGGTGACCAAAGCAAGCAAGACACGTATCGAACTATGTTTAACAATATGTGAGAAAACATCATTAAAGTCAACACATTGTACCTAACTAAAGCCTTTTGCAGCCAAACATGCCTTGTACCTTGCATCTTTGACCCTTGGTATACCTTTTTTTCCTTTTGTAGATCCATTTGCAATTAATTATTCTCTTTTTTGAAGGTAGTTTCACAAGAATCCATGTGTCATTCTTATGAAGAGAATTTATTTCTTCATTTATTGCAATTAACCACCTAGATGAGTCAACACTGAGATTGCTTCTAAATATGTTGATGGTTCACCATTTTCACTAGTCTCTTATGCAACTGAAGGAGTATAAGTAACATAGTAATTATATCTTTGTGATGGTAAATTCTCCCTTCTTAGTCTAGCTTTGGCTATGGAATGATCCTTCTCTTTGTCTTTAGAGGAATCTACAATATTTGATGAATCTAAATGAATGTGAGAACTCAACTATTGAACATCTTAATTCACAACTTCAAACTCCACTCGCTTGTCTGCACTATCACCTTTACTTGCATTAGAAGGAATAGGAGACTCTCCTTTCGGATGTAACATAGAGGATTCATCAAATGTAACATATCTATTAATCACAAATTTTGGTGAATCAAGACACCATAAAAAATATCCCTTCACTTCAGATGCATACCAAGGGAAAATGCACTTTTTAGCTCTAAGTTCTATTTTCTCATCATTAACATGTATATATGCAATACATCCAAATATCTTCAAATTAAAGTAATTAGTAGGAGTACTTAACCAGACTTCCTTTGGAGTCTTGAACTTTATAGACGCTAAAAGTGCACAATTAATGATATGACAAGTTGTAAAGATTACTTCTGCGCAAAAATCTTTTGACAAAGCAGCATTGGAAATCATACAACGTGCTCTCTCCAAAAGTGTTATGTTCATATGTTCAGTAACATCATTATACTGAGGAGTCATCTTGACTATACGATAATGAATAATACCTTCATTTTCACAAAATTTATTAAATTCACATTCATAAAATTCCAAGCCATTATCAATCCTGAGCTATTTAATCTGCTTCCCTATTTGCTTCTTAATCAATGCTTTCCACTTCTTGAATGATTGGAAAACATCATTCTTGTGCTTTAGAAAGAAAACTCAAACTTTCCTTGAATAATCATCAATGAAAGTCAACATGTACCTAACACCATCTTTTAATAAAACATGAGATAGCCTCTAAAGATTTGAGTGAATGTAATCCAAAATGTCTTTTGTAGTGTGAATTTTTGGAGACTTGAAATTGACACACTTTTACTTTTCAAAGATGCAATGCTCACAGAAGTCCAACTTTCTAGTATGTTGTCCACATGGAAGGCCTTTTTTACTCAATATAGATAAACCCTTCTTGCTCATGTGCCCCAACCACATATGTTATAACTTCATAATATTTGTCTCTAAATTAGATGATGTAAAGACCATAGTAGTGCATTTCATTGTAGATCCCTGTAAAATGTACAAATTTCTATATCTACAAGCTTTCATGGCAATGAGAGCACCTTTATTGACTTCAAAACTCCACCTTCATCAGTGTACCTATAATCAAGAGTCTCAAGTGTTTCTAAAGAGATGAGATTCTCTTTCAATTCTCAAATGTGTCTTGACTTATGTAAGTGTTCTCATAACATCATCATGAGTCTTGATTTTAATTATACCAATCCTAACAATTTTGCAAATTACATTATTGCTCATCATAACTACTCCACCTTTAATAGATCTTTAACAGATTCATAGGTGGAAAAGCAGTCCCTTTTAGGACACATATGGTACATCCAACTAGAATCTAAGATTTATTCTTTGGTAAACCTTAATTTATTGTTAACCAAAAAAATAATTCCCTCACTTTTATCTTCTGTAACACTAGTTTGAACTAACTCATTACTTTTGTACTTATCCTTGTCTTTGGCTTTTAGCTTTAAGCAATTAACTTTGATATGCCTTTTTCTTTTACAATAATTGCAAACCAAATTTCTATATTTAGATTTAGATCTAGATTTGAATCTGTAACTATCTGCATCCTTATTATTTGATTTGCCTGAACCACCAAGTTATCAACTTGACTACTACTACTCTCCCTAGTTATATCCTTGTCAATTTAATCTTTTGACTTCAAAGTAAACTTAATTTTTTATAAGAAATAGTCTTTTTACCATAAAGTATTGCTTCTCCAAAATGGTTAAATGAATAAGGAACAGAATACAATAATAATAGGACTTGATTCTCATTCTTAATATGAACATTATATTACTCAAATCCATAAGTAAAGAATCAAATTTATCAAAATACAACAATATAAATGATCCTTCCAGCATATGAAGTATATATACAAATTCTACTTTAAAAAAAAAAACTTATTCTCTACTATTTTCTTCAAATACAAAGCCTTTAATTTTTCCCACAAATCCTTAGCAATTACCTTAATAGCTACTTCTCTTAAAATCTCATCAGAATGATTTAAGATGATACCTGATCTAGTCTTTTTGTCAAGACCAGCAAACTCTTCATCTAACATCTTCTTTAGCTTTTTCTACTTCCTTAACAATGTTATGTCGATGCCATCTTGAACCAACATGGCCTCTATCTTCAGCTACCACATTCCAAAGTTAATACTTTGATTGAACTTCTCAAAATAATACTTAGTTATTGTCATAATGACTATTTTCTTAGTAAATCTAGCTCTGATACTAATTTATTAAAAGATGAGCTCTGAATTATAACCCTTAAAGGTAATAACAAAAAAATAATTGAAGATAAGAGACACCAAATTTCGGTCAATTTGACCTATATCTACAAGTGAAAGTGGGAGCAAATATTAATAAAATGGAAAATACAAAAAAAAAAAACTTTTCGTAAGCCCAGTTAACAAAACCCTAAATAATGAACTAAAAACTCATAAAGTTTTTAACTCCCTTAAATTTTTATTGATTTTACAACACACTATATTATTCCTTATTTATAAGGAACAAAATCAGTAAATTTTACTCAATTTCCTAATGTGGGACTTTAGTCACTAACTTAATAGAAGGCAATTTCATTGGTACAAAAAAAAAAGAGAGAGAATCAAGCTACAAATACAATTATAAGATCTTTTAAAATTAACACCATGAATCAGTTCAAGTAGACCAAAATAAAATCAATGCCACTAAAATTGTTAGGAAAAAAAATTGAATATGGTCGTAATTTAAGCAAATTGTATTTAACTAACTGTCTTGTGATTTTAACATCTAAAAAATCATAAAACCTAAATTGACCATCACTTATAATACTAAGTCATAAGTCTCATGGAAAACATTTTATTTTAATATTGGTCTTTTATGATTTCTCTATTATAATAGAAAGATTCAAGGCTTTGTAAATTGAAATTATATTTTATGTGACTTGTAAGCCTCTTGATATTTTTTTTGGAAGTAATTAATAGTATAAAACTCTTGTCACTTTGTTTATGTAGTATGTGTTGAACCATCCAACTAATTAACTTGATCCATATTCATTAATGACAATTTAATTTACTTTTATTTTTATTTTGATCTGTTGTAATTTCAAAATTTCCAAACCATTACTATTGAATTTAGTTTAAATATAAATACTAAATACCTTTACTTAATCCTCTTATACTCCTATGTAAGTTATTGCACTGTGATAACACCTCCTCAGATCTTATGCTTTTTTTCAAATCAATTCAAGTTGACAAAAGAAAAAAAAAATTACTTGGTAATGTGCATCATGTTAAATTAGAGGATTTTGATTTAGTGCAAATGAAGATGAATGATGTCCCTTGTAATATTTATATACATTTTGAATTTGAAAGATGCTCTAATTTGTGTCGTGGCTAAGAGAAAAATTATAATTCAAGTTGGAAAAAGCCAAGACATTACGTCTTTTTTTTATTTAAAAAGAAGAAAAACAATGAAAACAACCACACTAGTATAATTAAAACAATGCCTTTCCATTGTACTAAGACAAAGACTCTGTTCACAGCTATTTTAATTGTTCTGCTACCAGTGCCAATATGGATTATACCTTCCTTCGTTAACTCTCTCTCTCTCTATATATATATATATATATAAAACAAAGCCGAGCTGAAGCACCAATCTCTTATTACTGCCTAGACTCAGTCTTCTGCGATAATTCTGAGTCTCTGTAAATGTCATTGAATGAAAGAGTGATGCTTGGCGGCCAAAACCATGAAATCAGTACCTTATCATTATGATTTTTCATAATAATGAGTCTTATTTCTCTAATCGGGTTTTAAACTGTGCTTCCCCTGTGGCCAAACCCATCGTAAATATTTGACATCGGCATCAACATGCTACAGCTCTGCGCATATTGGAGTGTGAATGATCAGTATGTTACTCTTAAACTATTGAATGCTCATTTCTGCACATGAACAAAGATATCCATGATGTTGATTTATGCCATCTTAACATATAGGTTCGATCCGCATATTGCAAACGTTATTTCGAATGGGACAACTTGAAACGATTGGCATCCAATATTAAAGGCCATCTATCTCAATCATCGTAGTTGCATGGGGTGTCTAATACGTGTGCACATTCAATGCCTAAATGCTGCTCTAAGTAAATTACTTGACGATGACAGCACTATGAGTCACTACCAATTCTCAACTCAGGGATGGGGCCAAGCAAATTGATGTTGTAATGCAGAAGATGATTGCAACTACCAGTATATGGCCACTTCGGTCAATGCCTCTGTATGTTTTGCTACCATCTCTTGCTTTGAACAGTTGAAGAGGCAATGCTTATAATTCATAATGGTAGTGGATTTATCTTTAATCGGTAGAACTTACACTAAATTTCTTTTATTTTAAGATGATGATGATGAAAGATGGGGAAAGAATTTACCATCGAAACCTAAATGCCAACACACACCCTGATGAATATTCAGGCAAAAAGACTCAAACTCAATAGATAAACCCTTTTACAATTTGGCTGAATGGACCAAGTTATCAAAGATTTTGATTTAAGACATTAGTTGCTTTATCAATTCTTTAATTATTATCTTTAATCATTTCCACAAAAAAAAAAAAGTTTTTTGAGGCAAATGGATCATTGATTCTCTCAACTCTATTGAACAATCTTGCTTTTTAGTTTTGCTGATATGAATAGGCACACCCATTTATCTCACACAAGTGGAGCTCCTAATTTAAAACTTTTTGGCTGTCGTACATAAAAGAGATTGTTGATCGCGAACTAATTCTTGAGCATAAAACTTATACAAGTTGAAGCTTTTAATTTTGTGTAAAGAAAAAAAATTATCCTATCATGTGATTCACCATAAGTGAGAAAAATAAATATTTTAATTTTAAATACTTTCAATAAAAAGTAAATAATTTTATAAATGTCAATATTTATATTACAAAAAGTTTAACATTAACTTGCTTAAATAAGTTCACATCATGATGTGAAACCTCATATAAGTTTTAATTGTTTAAACTAGCTTAGATAAAAAGTTTAACTTTGTGCATGACACACTAAAAACTTTATACCTAAATGTTGGTTTTAGTGACTATTATTGGGTAATTTTTCTCTTTGTATGTTGTGACTTCATTTTCGTGATCAAGCACAACCGCCCAAAAATACATCTGACAAAAAATTTCTATCACAAAGTAACATGAATAATCCTACTTAAAGTGCACAAATTTCAATCAAACAATTTCTTTTTAAGGGAGTCAAGATATAATTGAATTGGTTATGAAGTGTTAATATAAATTCTAAAACGGAATAAATGAGAAAAACTTAGATTCTCCTTTTTGAAAAAATAAACATTAATTATTATTGAGAATCATACAAATTATATTAAATCAATTCACAATATGTGGGTTAGTATTTAATATGACTTAGCTTCTCAAAAAAATAAAAAAAAAACAAAAACAAAACACACACACACATATATATATATATTAATGTTTCAATCACTCAATTTAGATGACCTACTTTATCCTATTAATTTTAAATTTTTTTCTTTTTTTGGGGGATAACTAGAAGAGAGAAAAAGTGACTGGATAAAGCAACACAAATACAAAATTCACATTATTGATAACCATAATAACAAAATATGTATACTCACTTTCGGAGCACAAATTTTTTTTTCCTATAAATGCTAACAATTAAAGGTAGCAAAAATTAATTAGACTCAAGGCACATAAAACCAACTTAATCTAATTTGCATTGAATTAAAAACTAACAAAACTCATAAATCAATTTGACTCAAAACTCAAAAACTCAAAATTTAAATTAATTTAAAATTTAAATAACAGATATTTAACCTAACTAAAATAACTGAAACTTCATTAACTCAAAATATTTGAAATCCAAATTATTTAATACCCAAACAACTCAACATAAAATCAATATGATCCAACCACTTGCAACCTTTGATGTTAACATTGGAGTAGTTCAAATGCAATTTTAATTATAAAGTTAGATAAAATAATATTTGTTGTATAAAAATAAAATTTTTATAAATAATTGGGCTTCTTAATAGTCAAAGTTTCACATATTGCACAGTCCAAGCACAAATTTTGCCAAAAGAACAAAAGATATCCAACTTCAAAACATGAGTCACGTGTATTGAGTGCAAAAATTGAAAGGGTACTTTCAGATTGTTCATTTTTGGCCTGTTAATTTGCATGCCAATGGGGTTCTAGTTCATCAGGAAGCATCTAATTTGGGTTATGGTTAATTTAAAATGCTTGGGCGTTTATCAAAGTGTTAGGAGGTTGAGTCCTATTTCCTTGTTTTCTGTATTAGTAGTTGTCTGTTAATTTTCTGTTAGTTATTACATTCTATTTGTTAAGGTTGGAATTTGGTTGAATGGTCGTTGGAGTGGTTAATTAGCCATTATGGTTGTTCTATTAGTCATTAGTGGTCAATGAAATGTTCCATAAAGCATTCCCGTTGGGTCTATTAAGCCACGTGTTTATAAATAATGTACTGTTCATTGTACTTTCTCTCAGCCTCTACCTCTAAAAATTTTTCACTGCAAAATTTCTTCTTAATTTTTTTTTCTTTTTTTATTTATCTTCTCTAATGATAAAATTTAAATTTCATTGGCATAAAACATGGATTAAGCAAGTTGCCAAAAAACAAAAAAAAAAAAGCAAAGAAAGAAAAAAAGAACCATAGTAAATCTTATTAAGAAGAAAATTAAAAGATGCTCTTCATTGTGTAGGGCCTTGAACTAGCTTGTATGGGGTAAGAAAGATGTTCTTTGTATCAACGTTTGCGCATACTAGGACTCCAAGAGTTTGTTGCCACTTAAATGGTTATGTCTAACACCTCTTCGATAGGCCCGTTTGGTTCACTTGGTGCTAATTGGTGTTACTAATTATTGTTACTTATTGTTGATTGTTGTTATTGATAAACAAAATAAAATTGTAGTGTTTAATTAGTTTAATACTTGTTGTTGTTTAAATAGTAGAATTGCTATTTGGGTTACACTTATAATTTTATAGATATTGGCGGAAAAAAGTTATAGAATATTGGGTAATTAAGGGCATTTTAGTCAACTATTATTCATTAGTAATTGTTTTAATTTCCAGAAGAACAAAAGATATCCAACTTCAGTACATGAGTCATGTTTCCAAAAACCTCTTTGATTAACTGGGTTGTTAGGTTTTAGTTTCAGTTCTAAACCGTGGATTCCAATTCCAAGGTTAAGGGGGACCTTAACTAAACCACAATAATTCTAGTTTTGGTTCAATCTTAAGTTGTAGCTCAATTAAGGTTTTGGTTTGATTTGGTTTAAAATTATTTGTTTTGGTCTAGTTTGGTTCATGTCAATCATTAAAAAAAATAATTAAAATACCTTAACTTTTTAATAGCTAAAATTTATGTAATCAATTACATCAAAAATAGTATTTAATATTGATTAAAATTTTTAATTTTTTTTTAAGGAGATCATCGGTTTAATTGACACTTAATCGACAATTTCAATTTCAGTTTGAAACCACCAATAGTTCATGGTTCTTAGGGGGACCAAACTTTAATTGGATCACTTCTCCCGAAACTAGGACTAGATTGATTTTGGCTTGATTCTGATTCTAGCTTAGTTCGATTCTAGTTTAATATCAGTGTGAACCATAACCATGGTCATGTCTATATATATAGCAAGATTATCCATATGTGTTCCAAAGTCATTTGAATATAAGAATATTAGTTATCTTTCTTTCATTGATTATATAATATAAGTATATGATTATAAAATTTAATTTTTAATTAAACTTTATAAAGACAAGAAGAAAATCTATTTTTTTTTAATCTTAACTAAATGCAATCAAATGTCACACTATTTCTCAATTCTCAATAACTAGTCTAGTCTAATTTTTGGAGTAATAAACCATGTAGGTGAGTTAAATTTCATTTTAGGATTTTAATTTTTTAATTATTGATAATTAACTAATAACAACTACCTTTTGTTGTTATTTGAGTCAAATTTCTCTTAATTAAGAATTATTTAATTTAACAACGATTACTCAAATAGTTATTATTGTGTTTAGCAAAATATAATTTAGTAATTTATAATAAATATTTTCAATATATTTTTACTCATAACTTAGTATATGTTCACTTGTTCTTTTCATCTAACCCTCTTTATTTTATTTTGTAATATTTTTTCAATAAGCTAGTAACTCTATTAAATATTTTTTCCAAAGCAAACTATTTGATAGTGATTTATTATTTGATTTTATATATTTCATAACACAAAAAAAAGGACAATAACTAGCAATGCTTTGCTTTCAAGAAAATGAGTTTTCTTAATAACTAGGGCTATGTATAAAATTGTCAAGTTTTCTCATTCTAACTAATTCTATCAAAATTAAATTAAATTTGATAAATTCATTTAAAATAATTTTATTATAATTTGTAATTTTAATAAATTATATTTAATTATTTGGTTGTGGTTTTAAAAATTAAAAATTTATTAAAACATAACCTATCACCTAAGAATATTAAAGAATAAATTTATACCTCAAAGAGAAGTGAACCATTCAAAAAAATTTAAATATTTCTACTAAATTAAGAATTTCAATATATTTATTTTATATAATTTTTTTATTTAATTTTTTTTAAAATTTATTTTTTCTCATAAATAAAATTTAAATTATCAAACCAATCAAATTATTATGTAATTATTAATAATAATTTAATTTATTTTACTTTTATATTAATTTTATTAGAATTATAAAAATTTTGAAATTACTATATATATATATATATATATATATATATATATATAACCTAAACTAATTTGTACCAATAACCACGCAATGTGCATTTTCTAATTTAGAAAACAAACACATTTTGTATCTCGAAGCTCCCCACAATTATCTACGAAAAACCCAATAAAAAAAGAAAAAAATGAAGCCAAGGCACTGAATGAGTACAATATCAGCACCAGCAGCGCCATCCGTGAGTCAAATCGCGTATCTTTGTGTGCTTATTTGTTTCTTTTATGTATAACTCTTTTTATTTTATTGTCTTGTATTTTTTTCAATTAGGCAGTAACTCTATCAACAAACTATTCGACAGGCAGACTATTGACAAATTATAGTCCAATAGCTTACTTATCATTATTTCCTCTAACTCTGCAAAATTCAATACTTTGACTACAAGTAAATGTCACAGGAGCAAATTAGTTTTGAGAAGTACTAAAATTGTAACTTTGTTTTTGGTTTTATATGGTTCATTACACCAAAAAAAGGCAGTAAATAGTAATTTTTTGCTGTAAGGAAAATGAGTCTTCCGAGTCACCAATGGTATATATAAAAATACCCAATTTGCTTAGTCTGTTCAATTTCATCAAAAATTGAACAAATCACTCTCTCCATCTCCTCTATCCCTGAACCCACTTCAAAACTCACCTTCTTTGGCTCCAAACTCTTTTCAACAACCCAAAGCACACGACTTTCTGTAATTGCCGCAACAACGTCCATTGCCACAACTACTCTAATGGCTGCCACGGTTGTTCTGGTGGTGATTGTTGGCAGTGGACTAGTGGGAAGGGCGTTGCAGGAAATGGGTAGTGGCCAAGATTTGTTGGTGAAGAGAGGGGACTCTGTGCCCCTTCATTTTGAAGGGCCTATTTTGGTTTGCACTAGGAATCATGATATTGATGCTGTTCTTGAATCCACTCTCAAGTCCAAATAGAAGGGTACTTATTCCCAATAATTTTAGATTTTTTTTGAGGAATTAAGGTGAAAGATATTAACTTTATTAATAATTAAATCATCATTCATTGCTAGGTAACAAGAAAAATTGAATTAAAGCACATGAACATCTGTTCACAATTTGTAAATGTTCAACTACCATTGTAATGAAGAAAAAATAATACTACAAAATGAGGTTCAGATATTGCTGTGGTAGCTGCATTTTGTGGGCTGACGTTGCTTCTGTATTAGTTGCAATGATTGCAATTGACTACAAGTGTAGTGTCACTCACAACCTACAATTTGAAATGATTTTCTTTCGAATTGCTGAACTTACAATGGAAATAATTATGCCTTCTTTGTTTATATGATTGTGCAATATCATTTTGGGCTCTAGTGAGCAGATGTTGACAATCTAGCAGATTTGGTTTCTTTTCCAGAATGGTATGCTGGAACAATGGTTGCAAAGTAAAGGTCTTGGTGATGCTGACCAAGTGCTAGCATATGTTGCTATTTCAAAGCTTAGTGAACCTCCTGTTGATGGTAAGACAGACACCAATTGGGAAGGGTTGACTATTGCATATGGAAAATGGGCATCTGCGGTAACTGTAAGATTACATGTTGAAGGGCTTTCTTGCAAGGTAAACTAAACATCTCTCTCTTTTTTGTCCTTGAAGCTATTTAACGCATTCTTTAAGCTGACATACTTTCTTTCTTGCAACTTTATTTTGTAACTTAATCTTTCAGTTTGATAGGAATTGAGTGGGCATTAGATATTCATCAAAGAATTCAACCATCATGTTTGGGCTCAATATTAGTTAACTAGGGTTCAAGCTATCCCAATCTAATCAAATTAGAAGATTCTTGTAGCCATAAGGCCTCACATCTTGATTAATGACCCTTCAACAGTCATTCCATGGTAAATGGTAGATGGGTCCAATAAATTATTTCCTTTTTTTCATTTGTGGGAGAAGTCTTTTAATTATTTGGTCAAGATTTTCTTACAAATACATAAGAGAGATTGATCACAAATTTTTAAAAATAATGAGGAAAGATCCTATTCCAAAAAAAAAAAAATTGTAAGTTTTTTTACAATAATTATATTTAAATATTTTTATTTTTTTTAATAAAATAATTTTATTAATATAAACAAATTTTATTTATATTTAAATTTTTTAAATTTAAATTATTTAGATTAATTTGTAAATTAAAAAATTATTATTTATATTTAATTTTATTTTTATTTTTATTTTTTTTTAAAATTTAATTATATATTAATTATTAATTTTATATATATTATAAAAATAAAAAAATAATATTATTATTATTATTAATTTTTATACATATAATAACAAGTTTCAAAAATAATTAGATTGAATTTATTTACAAGAAACCATTTTATATATATACACAAAATATATATTATATATAATATAATAATTATTTATATTTATATAAATTTATTATTTTTAAAATATCTTTAAAAGGGCCACCGTTGCAAGTAGAACCACCGAAGAAATAATCCGATGATTTTCAGCAAGCGAAACTTCTCGTTTATCCTGGCCATGAATCCAAAGGAAAACAGTGTTTCAGGCCAAGAGAGCGGGCGCTGGGCGTTTGAGTCAACCGTGCGCGTGGGTGTATCTTTTACCAATAATGTTATGTAACAAAGGCTAGTGCGGTGGTGGTGTGGGACGAGAGGCTTTCTTGGTTCAGGGTCGGCCCCACCTATCCACGCAGGCAAGATTTCCGATTACATCCGAATCTAATCGCAACTGTCCAATCCAGAAATTCCCCCGTGATTTCGACGGCATGCGGTAGTGGGATTCAAAGTCATCTGAAGCCCGCGGCTGTAGAAATTTATAAGTTGTAACCAAAAGAAACTGCTGTGGTCACATTGAAATCTGTATACGCCAAGAACTAGTCAAAATTTAAGAATAATATTAATAAGAAATTTTCACGGTATAATTCTAGTTACGGTCAACTACACCGTTTTATAATTCTTATTTGTAGAATCCTTAAGCCAACAGTACTTTAGACCCCAAACTCAAAATTTTTGGAGTCTCAACATATATTGCTCGAACAGTTTCTACCCTTTAAAAGAAGTAAAAATAACCAATGTGTTTTGTGTGAAGGGTCAAATGGCCCAAGCATTGAGGAACAGTGACATGTTTTTCAATTGTTCACATGACTCTCTCCAACTTTTCTAATTATTCCCTTCACAAAAGGCAGGTTTCAATGGCTCAAAACAGTGACATGCTCTTCAATTTTAACAAAAAGAGCTGAGGTGCAAGAAATTGAAATTGCAAAACAATTTAATCTATTAAAAAGTTCAAGTAAAAATTTAAGAAATAAATCAATGGAAAGAAATACGTTTTCAATATATCGGCAAGCTTCATTGTTATATAGGAGTTGTCCTACTGGAAGTATCCACATAGTCCAACATGAACGGCATATACAAAGGTGACATATTGTATAAGAAACTTGAACAATTCTCTATACATATTAGAGGTTCTTAATTCCAAAAGAAATACCCAAGCTTGATTAAAGAATCTTACATGTTTCAATGAGATAGTTGGGTCCAATTGAGTCACATTAACTAGTTAATTATAAATTAATTATGAAATAAAATATTAAAAAATATAATTTAAATTAATAATTAAATTTATAATTTATAAATATTATTTAAATTTGAATTTCAATATTAATATTATTATATTAAAAATAAGTTAAAATATTTAAATATATAATAATAATAAAATTTAAAATTTATTAATATTAATATTAATATAAAAAATTATTTAAATTTAATATTATTTATATAATAATTTTTGTAAAAATTTAAATAGTAATAATAAATTTTCAGTTAATAAATATAATAATTTATATTTTTATTATATATTTTTTACCTTTTTTTTTTTTGGCACAAAACCTACAAAACAAAAAAAAATATATGTTACAATTTTTTCATGCGCCGGAGTCGCCTCATCGCCTCATCGGCGACCTTTTTTTATTATAAATTTAAATTAATATTCACATTTTGTCAGTATTAAAAAAATTATTTTTTAAAAAAATTAATTTTTATTAATTAAATTAAATTAAATTAATTATTAAATTATATTATTTATTATAAATATTAATATAAAAAAATTATATAAAATAAAAAATAAAACATATCTTTGAAGTAAAAGTCTACTGTCCAAGAAGAAAAGTCTGCCAAAAAGGAGAAAAAAGAAAAGTCTCTCAAAAGGAAAATCTGTTTTGCTGTACTAAAAAAGACGAAAAAGATAAAATAAAATAATGACAACGTCTTGCTATTCTTTTGGAAAGATTTCACCTTTTCCTTTTGTTTTCAGTTCTGGTAAGTAGGCTAATGTCCCTTTTATTCTCACTTTGCAACCCAAATCCCAATTTGTTTTCTTCACCTTAACTGGTCTGCATTAAGTGATGATGATCTGTGCTTTTTATTTGTCGTAGGTCTGATTGTGTGGACTGGTTTCTGCAACTGTTTCTGAGGAAGTTCAAGCTAATTTCTCCAGTTTTGATGGACGTTGAAGTGAAAGACCAAGCAGGCGGCATCGTGAAATTGCTGGCAGAGACAAGAACAGCTAGTGGAGAAGAAGTGGCTATAACTATCTCAAATGTTGAAGTTGACCCAGAAGCTGATAAAAAAGCCCAGCGCTCAAAAGGGTCTCCATCAAATGATCCTGGAGGCCTAAAAGAATCAGGTCCTGCTGTGTTTACAAAATCACCTGACCCCCTGAACATCCTTCCCACCAATGAAGACAACTTTGGTACCAGTGGACCACCTGTGAGGTCAGTGAACCAAAAGCTCCATTCATTCCTGCAAGAACACGCTGCCATAGGAGGCTCTCCTGCTAATGAGTCTATCTCTAGTATTGGGACAAACTCTCCAACTCCAAAAACGCCTCCCATGTCACTTCCAAGAGAACCGGAAGAAGATTATGATGAAGAGGAAATTAATATGAAAGTTGAATTGAAAAAAGAGGGGTCTACAAAAGTAAGAGTCCATTTATTGATAGAGTGGGTTGCGGCTCTGGGAATGTTGGGTTGCTTCATTGCAAGCTTAACTGTTAAGGAACTGAGAAAGATTGCGATGTGGGACTTGCAGTTTTGGAAGTGGGGTTTGCTTTTGAATGTGATTTTCTGTGGCATGTTGGTGACAAACTGGTTACTGCATATTGTTGTTTTCCTGAATAGGAGAAACTTCATGCAAAGGATGAAGTATCTTCCATTTGTTCACCGTCTGCAGAGGAGCCTTCAGGTGTTCATTTGGTTATGTTTGGTTCTCCTTTCTTGGGCTTCTTTATTCATTCGTGGCGTTGAACGAACCAAGACTTCCAAATGGATTTCAGATGTAGTGACATGGACGCTTATTTCAGCTCTTGTTGGGTCATTTTTATGGCTGCTAAAAACTTTATTGCTAGAGATTTTAGAAAGTAAATTCCGGGTTGACACATTTTTTGACAGAATTAAAGAATCACTCTTTAATGGGTATTTTCTGTATATGCTTTCAGGGCCTCCGTGTATGCAGGAGCCTGAAAGATCTGTTTCATATTGCATGTGCTTCCCAATTGCTAAAGATATAAAGAACGGGGGAGTGATTGACATTGATAAGCTTTGCAATATGAAGAAAGAAGATGTTTCTGGTTGGACCCTGAAGGTTTGGGTTGATCACATCATAAGCACTGGGCCAGTTTGGTATGATGAAAGTGATGATGGGGAAGGGATTAGAAGTAATAAGAAAAGAACCACTACCAGTGAACAGGAAGCACGCGTTGTTGGTTATCGCATTTTCAAGAATGTGGCTAAGCTTGGTTATAAGTGAGAATATTTTTATCGTGATGCTGATCATGACATCTTTATCTTATGTTCCCCTCTTTCTGGTTTTACCCTTAACATGTTCTCCTTACATAATAGGTACATCGAAGAGGAAGATCTCCTAAGGTTCATGAACAAAGAAAAAGTAGATCTTTTTTTCCCTCTGTTGGATGGATGTGAGACTCAAAAGATTGAAAAAACGGCTATGGAAAACTGGGTGGTATGTGTATGTGTGTCTTTTTTTTTCTTCTCTTCAAATGTAGAGCCATGAATGACCCTTTTGTTGATTACACATTAATCTCTTTGCTCCATATAACTGGAACATATTACATATATGTTTTTTAGCTACTAAGTTACTCTTTTCTCATATTGCAGCATAAGCTGTGCAAATATGAGATAAGAATTTTGATGCCTTCTAGGTTTACCAATTTGTTACATAAATTCAGCCTTGCTCAAATAACTTGCATGAAATATTAAAGTAACCTCTGGTCCCATTCTGTCTCACCCCACTCTTTCTTCTTAGCACTGCAAAAAACCTCAAAGACAAAGCCAAAGCCAAAGCCAAAGCTAGAAATGCAAATCCCCAACACTGACCAAATCCCGTCCAGCGCACTGCCTTGCTTTGCAATGATAGAGAGCAAGGATGATAGCAAAATTATTCTCAGCTGACAGGGGCCTTGGTACTGTAAGGTGGATGTTTTAGGAGTGAAAGATGGGAGGTCAGAGGAGCCTCAGGGCAGTAGTGTTTAAGACAGTCCTACAGCTACATTTTGGCACTCTTACCTGAGGTTCTTAGTCATCCTTGAGTGTTCTTGAACTCCTCGAATGAAATGGCTGTTTTCTCTGTACATGGGCCTAAGATAATCCTGGCTTCTCCAGCATTGGTTCCTATTTGCATAGTAGCAAAGATAAATACAGTATTTGTTAAGCGCAATATATTTGGTGTGTTGTGTGATAAACTTGTTGAACTCTTGAAAACATACAATTCAGGCAAATTGAAATTCAATTTTTTTTTTCTATCAACAACAATGGCAATAACAAAGCCTTAATCCCAAATTGTTTGTCATTCAAAATCAGAGACCTCTGTATGGGAACACCTGGTTTCCTTGCAACTATGTGAGAGATTCTGTCAATTTTTACAGGTGAAAGTTTATCAGGGTTGGAAAGCACTTTCATTTACTTTGAATGACACCAGAAGAGCCATTGCACAGTTGAACAGACTTCTGTCAGGAATCTTGGTTGTTGTTAGTGTTATTATTTGGCTGCTTTTGATGGAGATTACAACCTCAGCAACAATTGCCATATTCTTGACTGCAGCAGCTTTTGCTTTTAGTAACATCTTCAAGAACATAGTTGAAGCTGCAGTATATATATTTGGTGTCCATCCATTTGATGTTGGTGATTGCTGCGTTGTTGATGGCATTCCTGTAAGTGTGGAACAGTGCTTTCTTGTTTCCTTTTTGTCCAAGGAATGAATCTTCCTTAATCATGTTCAATTTTGAACTTGACAGCTAACGGTAGAAGAAATCAACATCTCAACAACAGTTTTCTTGAAATCTGACAATGAAAAGATCTATTATCCGAATTCAGTTTTGGCTACAAAGCCCATTAGTAATTATTACAGAAGCCCTGATATGGGTGAGTCTCTGGAATTCTCAATCCCTTTTGCAACACCACTGGAGAAAATTGGTGTGCTGAAAGAAAAAATTAAGAAGTAAGTTGATTGTAGTTGTATTCTCCCTTGCTCTAGATTTCTTGGAACATGCAAGTTATTTAATTTGATAGTCTGACTCACAAACATCATTGCATCCAAATATTTTTGAAAGCAACTTTTCATACTTCTTTGTTGCAGAGTAATTTGGGCAACCTGATACTAAGTCTGTTTGTGTAGCTAGCGGGGATGCTTTTACTAAGGCAAATGAACCTATCAATGCTTGTCTCAGGTCTTCTTATAACATCCTATTTATAATCTTGCTTTCGTATTGCTGACATTCCTTTATTTGTGCAGGTACCTGGAGAAGAATTTCCAGCACTGGCGTTCTAATCCCAGTTTTGTGATAACAGAAACCGAAAATGAGAATAAGTTGAAGATTACTCTCCATTGCCTTCATACGATGAATTTCCAAGATCTTGGTGAAAAGAACAGGCGGAGGTCTGAGCTGGTCATTGAGATGAAGAAAATTTTTGAAGAGCTAGATATACAATGCTCAATGGCAAAACAAGAGCTATGATTGTCTGTGAGTTCCTGCCCTTTCGTTCTTACCTTGCTTTGATATTACCAAGGGTACAACATCAACACGATGCTCTGCTGAGCTTCAATTTTCCGCCCTATATTTGGAAGAAGCATGGAAATGAATTGGAATCTCAGCTTATTTTCTGTTCCATAATGGGAATTTTGAAATGGTATCATTCTTAATTTTAAGGTTTAGTATTTGTTGAGGAAGAACGTTTGTGATTGCACGTTACTATGGAATCATCAATGCATTTAACTATCATAAAAAGTACAGGAAAATTTGTTGAGATTTTAATTATAATTACATGTATTGTATAGTCAAGTAATCTCACATTAGAAGCGAGGGTTGACATTTGATGTTAAGTTTACAGGTTTTTTTTATTTATTTAAATTATACTTAGATTCATTTTTAAATAAACTTGATGCATAAGAGATTCACACTTGAATGACACATAAATTTACTAAATAATCATTGATCTATTTAGGAAAATATTTTGTTACTTAGTTGGACTTAAGACATTGGGTTTTCACATGCGTAGTAAATCTTTTGGTCGTCTGAGTGTGCAGCTGTTCTGACTCACAGGACAGTAGGGAACGTTTGCTTTTGGATTTGGAGAAATCTGGCCTAAGGTAGACAACCATGTTCTTTACTTTTTTGTGTTTCCATCTTTATACAGTTTCTTGTTTCCATAAAAAGTGGGGGTCATTCATCCATTTCATGATATAAACTGTTTTCTGCATTGGAAGCTAAACACGAAGTAAAATTCTTATTTAGTCTTGTGCTGCCACCTTTGATTCTTCAGAAAAAAAGACAAAAAAATTAGTCTCAATTGATGTACAAGCTGACTAGAGTCCAAAAAATTACAAATTAAAACTAGTGTTATACCTTTACCATTATTATATTTTTTTAAAAATGTTACTATAAATTATATCATAAATTATAATTATTATTTTATTATAAATAATGTAATAATTATATATCATATATTCAAATAAATGTTAGTCTTATTTTATTTGATTAAATTATTAGTATTTTTTTTTTTTTTTTTTTAAACTTTGTTAAGAAAAAAAAATATAAATATAAGATCTTTTTTAATGAAATCAAAGAGAAAAAAAATTTAAATTTTGAGTAATTTTTTTCTTTTTCAACAAATATAAAGTGAATTTTGAAGGTAATTTTATTTTTTATTTTTTTATAGAAAACCAAAATAAAAAAACAGAATTGGGAGAAAGATGAAATATACAATTCAATTAAATCTAAAATTTCTTTATTTCACTTCATAATTGAATGTACAAGCTAAATTATACATGTTTTTATTTATTTTAATTTTTTGGTTTTCCTTAACATGAATCTTAAAAAATTTATATATTTTACAATTTTTTTTATACGAAGGAAAGACTTTTCAAATTTAATAAACTTGACCTCGTAGAGAATATACTTGAACATTGAGCATAATTCACCAAACAAAAATCAAAGTAAATGCAAAACAACAAATGAAGATTTTGCATTAACTCACTTTACTCACACTTACAAACACTGTGTGTTCCAATTATGGAATAGAATGAATTAATAAGTTGGCCAAAGATAGTTATCATGATTTGGCTGAGTCGGACCATTGCCAAGTCATACATAAATCCACTTAAAAAATTATTCTTAAATTTTTATAAATTTTTACAAATAAATTCTTAATTTTTTTAAAATTTTCATTTAAATTATATATTTTTTAAATTTATTACAAATCAATTATTAATATACTAAGAATTTTTCAGTTTATTAGAAATATACATAAATATGGCTAGCTTAAAATATACGATATTTGTGATTTTTATTTTTTCTTATTTTTGTAAAAAAATAATATATATAAGTAAAAATGATAAAATATACACACAACCATTAAAAAATAAAAAAAATTCACATTATATAAAATTTGTTGCACATTTTTATTGGTATGTTAAGCATGGAATTCATTTTCATGAAAAAAAAAAAAAAAAAAGATCAAAAGACATGTAGGATTAGTGCAAGCCTAAGCTCACCACATCAACTCATTCCTCTGTTCCTTTGCATCAATTTTGTCATGTCTAGGCAAATGAACACTTAGTTTATTGGAGATGAACATTAGAGGTGAATCTCTTAAGAGTCGTTATTTTTCAGAGGTATGATGTTTTTTACCATCAATATCTAATAATAATTTTTGTTAGACATGTAAAATCGGTCATGTAATGTCAAGGTATGATATTTTTGTTTTTTTTTTAATTCATTTCTTTTGTGTCATATTAATAGATATATATTCATTTATTTTTTTATATCATATTATACTTAAAAAATTGAATAAAGAGTTTAACACAATCCATAAATTCAAATACTTTGAACATTGTTGTGTTGTCTGTCAATTGTACCTAAATATTGTTATACTTAAATTTTTTCTTTTAATTTTCATCATGTTTGATATGATCATTAAAAAATAAATGAAGATTATTTTTTTATTTTTCAAAAATAAACAAATCTATAAATAAGTAAATATATAAAATAAATATATAATTTAAGTGGAAGTCAATTTTTTTTATTTTTAAATATTTAAACTTTAGATTTAAAATAACAAATTATAAAAACGAAATTTTTTGATTTTAAAAAAATAAAATATAAATAAAATATTTTTACATCAAATTTTATTAATAAAATATAAATTTTAATTAAAATTATTTAAATTTATCACTATTTTATTTTTTTGTCAATTATTTCTATATCAAATTTTTTTAATAGGTTAATTATTTTTAAATTATATAAATTAATATATAAATTTTTGTTGACATTAGTTGTTTCACATGATAAAAACTTTTATAAGATTATATTAATATTCAATAATATAATAAAAAGTAAAAATAAGTCTAAAATAAGCTATATTGTTCTTGGGCTTAGACCGAGTAATGTCATGCCTAGGCTCACAAGGCCGAAGGTTCTTAAGCTAGCCCAAGTCCTAGTGATAGGCTGAACTTGACACAGCTTGATACTGTTTATTTGTAGCCCACGGGCTGCTGACCCATTTGTCGCATCTAATTCTTGCTCATGTGATGTAAGAAATACGTGAAGAAGAAGAAATATAAAGATTGGCCCCTACCTAATTATTTGGTGACTTACAACAACAATAGTGTAGTCAATGTATTTTGTGTGAAGGGTCAAGTGGCCCAAACATTAAGGATATTTGATTGGATGTTGGGGGAAGGGCTACCAATCAAATTTGATTGTGTCCAACTTCATTTTCTAAGGTTTGTGCCATGCTCGAAACAATGATGAGGCTCTTCGTTGGGAGAGAGGGGTGTAAGCCAAATATGGTGATTTTTCAACAAATAGAACAAAAAATTAATTAACCAATTAACTAGTCAATAACAAATTGGTAGTGGAAACAGAGTTTCCGAGGTTATCTCTGTTATTTTTATTCTTTGGGAGACAGAAATATAAGCAATAATGCCGAAATTTCTATTTCTGTCTTTTTCGTTTGACTCTTTTTATTGTTATTTTTAACGAAGAAGAGTGAATATTGACAGTAATCAAGGATAGATTGATTGCGTCTTTGGACATTCTCCGCTCCTGTCTTTAGCTTCTGTCTTCTGACTCTCCGGCGGATAACAAACCAGAACGACATTGAATATTGACACAAATCATAAGTGAACATGACCACGGAAAACCCAGAAGGTGTGGCTGGGGCACTGCCATCTTCATCATCTGTAAGCCCAAAAGTTCTCCTTTTTGTTGTTGTTTTCTGTTTTTTTTTTTTTTTTTTCTTTTTCCCTTTGTCTTCATCTCTATTGTTTATGTCTTTTGTTATGTATGTATGTATGTATCTATATATATATATATCAATGCATGTCTCGATCTTAAGAAGTTATTTACTTTTTTTCTTGGTGGATGTTATACGGATGCAGTTATGGAGTTTGCAGAGAGATTTGCCTTTTATGGCTTGTTGGGTAACCTTATGATATACTTAACAGCTGTTCTTGGGAAGGCGACCGCTACAGCTGCCAAGGATGTGAATACTTGGGTTGGCGTCTCTGCCATCTTGCCCTTATGCGGAGCCTTCCTTGCTGACGCCTTCTTCGGCCGCTTCAAGACAATGCTAGTTTCTTGTATCATATATTTCTTGGCAAGTTCACAATTCTCATCAGACCATTGTTTTCCTCTTAGAAAATTAGTATTGTTTTGGAGAAAAGGAAAAAAAAACTGCATCTTTCTGTACTCATCAAGAGCAACATTAATTTGATGGGGAATAATGGCTTACTCCTCTTACAAACCATGCTTACATGGGTGTTAATACAACAATTTGTGATGAATTGGTAGTTTAGTAACTCATGAATCCCTTATTATTGTATGTTATTGACTGAGATTTTGTTGATTTTTAAATTTGAACATTAAGAAGAGGACAAATTTATGTTATACCATTTTATCCCATGGGAATGATATTGCTGACATTGGTAGAAATTTTTGTGGCAGGGAATGGTATTGCTGACTTTATCAGTGTCTGTAGTACCTTTGAATCCGTGAAGTAGTTTTCTTTATTGGACTGTAGGTGTTATCCATTGGTGGAGGAGGGTTTAGGCCATGCATGCAACCATTTGTGGCAGACCAATTTGATGAAAGGAAGCCGGAAGAGGTTGAAGACAAGAACTCATTCTTCAACTGGTGGTATGTCGCAATCATGGGAGGCATGTTTTTCTCAACAGTGGTGGTCATTACAAGTATATTCATCCTTTATAGTAAGATTATTGACTACTTCTAAGTTTTCTGCAACTAACAATGCACGGGCTTAAGCAAGAAGAACATGCAAGTGAATGCACTTGAGGGTGTTTAACATTCACGGAATTTAAGGGTTCAAATTTTTAATTTGGTGCACTGTGAATTAGATACCTAACCATTTGATTTGTTGTCCCTTGACAAGAATATTTGCTTCACGATGATTCAGTTCTCAAAACCAAGAACATGATTGAAGAAAGCCAAAAGACTAGAATGATTACATTTCTACTCCAATTTAAGGCACTCGACTATACCCTTGTGTGCATTCATTGGACTTGAAAGGAATATTAAAAATATCAATATGTTTTGGAGTAATAGTAATTGTAGGTTTTCAAAGGAAAGATTGTTTTTATGTCTTCTGTTTATCCTTGGGACTCCATTTTTTAAGGACTGAATATGCCAGTTCAAATTTCAATTAGGTTCCTCTGAATTTGGATTAGTGTTTGCCATGATGACCTTTGTATTAATTTTCCCACTTAGAGCACCTTGTATGTTTCCTTTTTTGTCTGTATGGGAATACTTTTTCTGAGGGTCTGTTAAATTCTGTCTCTTGGATTTTCTGGGGTAATGAATTTAGATTTTTGCTACAAGTATTGGCTCCTGGAAGAGAGGTGTCTGAAGCAATTTAACCATCTCCTTGATTTAGGCTTCCAGCTTATGCATGTTTGCCCAGTCAATGTCCTTTGCAGGGTCTTGAGTTATATGCTTTCAGCAGAGGCACTTTGCAGGAACTTTTTTGACCTTAAGTTGCTTGTTTTTATGTTGGTTAGAGTAAGGTCTTCTCAATGTTTAAAGGCCATTTGAATTATTAGGTAGTACTGTTGTCCAGCTGTATCCATTTGCACTAAGAAAATGTGGTTGTCTTCACTTGACCACTTACTAGACAGTAAACACCAGCTTACATTCCTTGCACCCTTATTCTAGTGACTACTTTTAAAAAATATTTGGATAATCAGTTGATTGGAATGAAAGATATGTATGCTAGTGTTCAAATTGACATTTGGACCACATCATTGTGACCAGTTTTGATCTTTCAGATAATTTGAGCGTCTCCAACAATTGTAGCATTACATTCAGGAAAGATGGCTAAGTGGAAATCTAGTTGAATCATTGCTTCATTAATCTCCTACTTTTCTCTTGCTCTGTTTGCCATATAGATGGGCAGATACTATGATTACCATATGTCAGTCCTTCCATCATATTTACCTGAGCACAAACACACATGGCTGTGTTACTCCACCAACAAACAGAAGAAAACTTCCCACAGATCAAAATTGAAGCATGAAACAAAGGTTTTGAAGTATCTAAGACCCCTCATATAGTCATAGTTAGACATTTGGAAGAACCCTGATTCAATGCGAGAGATAAGTAGCCTAAACCAATCAAACATTTAAATTTCAACATTTTGCATCTTTTTCCTTTATGTTAGCCATGTGTCAGCTATTGTGCATAGACTCTGTCTCCTAGGTTTGATAAAAAGCCAACATGCACACCAAAATTAGAGGTCTTGCAAGAAATTAATATCAAAAACAGGCCATCTGGATGTCAGGCTCACATGATTATGAGCTAGTATATTAACAGAGTACACATCATACTACCATGAATGATCGTGATTAGAATTTTGATTGTTTGTGATTCCAATCCAATTCAAAAGTCCAGATGTATATAGTGTTGAAAGGTTCATATTCCTGATTCCAGTTATTACTTGTTTAGGATAATGTTGGATGGGCGGCAACAATGGCTTTTGCACTAATACTATTTGTGATGGGAAACAAGAGGGACAAGATCCAGGGGGCAATGGGAAGCCCTTTCACCATGGTGGCACATATGCTTGTTGCGGCTTTCCAGAAGTGGGACATTAACACCAGAGATCATAACCTTGATGGATGGGATATATGTTATGAAGAGATTGGAGGAGCTCCTGCCAAGGATAGAGGGTATTTTGCTCGTACTAAGCAATTCAGGTAATTTCAAATCAGAATCCATGTTCAGTGTTTTGTTTTTGGGTGTAATACTATAGCTCCATGGTGGTGGCATATAGGTCAATGAGCGTTAAAAGGGTAGTGTTAACACAACATCAATCTCAACTCACAAATGATGTAAGAACATACAGAATTGGTCTTTGGGTGCCTGAGGTGGATTCTCTTCCCTGGGATATAAGAGAAATGGACTCTTTCACCAATCTTATGTTTGGATTCTGAGTACGCAAGTTTTTAGCAGTCTGGTGTTTTAGCTTGGGTCACATATGTATTTGTAGGGATAGTAGCTAATCCAATGGTGATAAATGTAACCAGTAATTTTATTATCCAAATCAATTTGCTACATATTATAACTTTTGTGCAACAAATGGCAATGTGCATAACATAGTTTCTAATATTTCATCGGATATAGCCAAATTTTCACCCCAACCCAAAAAAACATGCAGGTTCCTGGACAAGACAATGATCATCGGTGCAGTTGATGCTTCTAGGAACACTAGAAATCCTTGGCGTCTGTGCTCACTGAGCCACGTTGAAGAAGTGAAGCTTTTCATCCACCTTATTCCCATATGGTTATCCTCCTTAATATTCACTAATGTAAATTGCATGTTCTCAACCTTTTTCATTAAACAAGGGGGTACAATGGTCAGGTCGATTGGCCCCCTTCACTTTCCTCAATGAGGACTTCAATGCCTTGTAGTCATTCTAATCATCATTACTATCCCGATTTATGACAAAGTTTGCATCCCCACAGTAAAAAAGTTAACTGGGCATCATTCTGGTATAACTATACTGCAAAGGATAGGCATTGGATGATGTCTATCTGTGCTCCAGATGGTAGTGGCTGCACTTGTAGAGACAGAAAGAGTGAGCACTGCAAAGGAGTATGGCCTACTGGGCATGCCTAAAGCAATAATACCAATAAGCGTTTAGTGGTTATTACCACGGTACGTCATAGGTGCAGCAGCAGATGGTTCCACCCTTGTAGGGCTGCCACAATTGTTCTATGATGAAATGCCAAAAGCGCTGAGAAGCTGGGGAGGTGCATGCTATTTGAGTTCAATAGGAGTTGGCAGCTTTCTCAACAGTGCTATAATACCTGTAGTCCAGACAATTAGCTCAAGATGTGGAAGTCGTTGGCTCGGCGACAATTTTAATCGTGCCCATCTGGATTACTTTTATTGGTTGATGGCAGCATTAGGCACTCTGAACTTGTGTGTCTATTTGCTGATTGCTAGGAATTTTTCTTATAGAAAAGTTAAAGGTGATGAAGAAAAATGATGAGAATGGGGTGCAATGACATTCGTGGGACGTTGAAGGGATGTTGTGAGACTATGCAATCTTATCGGTAAGGTCAGACATATCCATACACTTACAAAGATTGTCCGAGTCTTCAAAGCTTGTTCCTAAAACTACACTTAGAAATGGAAGTTCATATTATTTGGGGGTATAGTCTTGAATGAACTGTACCTTCATTTAATGTAGTGATATATTTAAGTCTTTGTAAGTATGAAATTCATAATGACTGTCTCCTTCTTTGATCTTTGCAAGTTCACTCCTTAAAATTTGTATTATGCATATATTGTTAATTAGTTTTTTTTTTTTGTCAGTTAATTGGCTCAAATTATGCCCTGAATATGAGACTTTTAGTATTAAATAAGATTTTAGTACTAGTAATTTAGCTCATTAATCATTTTTCTTCTTGCTTTGTAGGCTAATTTGATTTTATTTCCTCAAATTTGTGCTATTCTTTGTATTTTTGAATTTCAAAAGAGAAATGGCAACAGATAGCATGGACACTTGTGTGTTGAGTGTAGTTAAGTACTTGGCTTCATTCCTTTTGTAACAAAAGGAAAAAAACAAAATTGAAATAGAAAAATAAAAATTTAAGGTATCGGTCATGCCTTGTACTAATTGCTAATGTAAATACATAATATGAATTGCATATGAAGTAATTGAAATTTTGTTACCATATATATTTTTTTCATTTTTTTATATTAATTTATATCAAAAAACTATAAAAGTATATCATTTGTACTATGTATAGTTTATTATTAATTATATATTATTATTAGAACAAAAAAAATGTATTTTTATTATGTAACTTATGGTGTAATGGACTTTTTAATGGACCAAAAGATAGTATCAAATCATTTGCATGCCCTTCTTAATTCATATTTTTATTTTGACACAAGATGTATATGTTAAATAAGTATTTCAAGGTGTAAAATTTTTGGACTTGATGAATTATTATAAAATTTTCCAAAGGATTAGTTGAGGCACAAAAGGAATTAAAATCTTTATTATTATTATTATAATTATAAGTTTTTAAGGCTAGTAAGCTTATTGAAATTCTAAATTCAAAAAAATTCGGTTCATTATGACTCTTAATTCTATAACTCTTAGTCTTAAAGATATATATACTCATCCTATCATCGTGTCATATTGTACCTAATGTTAATTAATTAGTTGCCTTTATGATTGATTAATTTTTCCCTTTTCATGTTCTTTCCCTATTCAATTTATGTAGTATTGTTGAAGTAAGTAGTTGAGCTTGTTTGCCACTTTTCTTTTATTTGGTTTCTATTCATGAGTTTCAAAACTAGATTGAAATTATATATATTTTGCCTTTTCATTGGTATAAAACTCATATTTTTCTAATCTCATGAGCAATTTAACTTGTTAATTTCTCTTTTTTTTTTTTTTATTTATCTGACAGAATTTATATAGATTTGAAGAAATTAAAAAATTTTAGATTTGAGTGACAACAATCTTAATGGATCTTTCAGCCACAAGATAGTTATTGACATTTCTTTAATGCTTAAATTTAGGTATTATATCTCTCATATCATGGTAAATGATAGAGATTATATCACATCATATTTTTTGCAGCTTTATGTGAATTGAAGAACCTCCAAGTGTTGGCTCTTGGCTCTAATAATTTAAATGGAATTATTCCACCTTGTCTTGGTAATTTGACATTCCTTAAAATCCTAGACTTGTCATCTAATAGGCTTAAAGGGGATATCACATCCTTTCAAATTTTTAACCTCAAAGGCCTCAAGCTTATTGATCTCACAGATAATCTTCTTGAAGGTCTATTCTCTTTTTACTTAATTGCCAACTTCACAAACCTTAAAAGATTGATGTTATCAAACCTTGAGGTTAAAACTCAGTATTTACAAGATTGGCTACCTACATTTCAGCTCAAGGCTCTTGTGCTATCAAAATGCAAATTTTATAATATTCCTCAGTTTCTTGCTCACCAAACTGAATTAAGAGCCATGGATTTCTCTCATAATAACCTAAATGGCACCTTTCCTAACTGGTTGATTGAAAACAATATGAAATTGGAGTTCCTAAGTCTTAGAAATAACTCCTTCATAGGTCAGTTCCATTTATCCTCCAACTCTAGCTATGTGATGCACACCATAGATATATTAGACAATTACCTCCATGGGGAACTTCAACCAGATCTTGGTGATTTGTTTCCTAAAGCATGAGAACTAAATCTTTCCGCAAATGCCTTCAAAGGTCACATCCCATTCTCAATTGGTTACATGTCAGAGCTGTAATATTTAGATCTATCCAATAACATGTTGTTAGGAGAAATTGCGACTACTTTGGTAGGACTAGCAAATTTCTCTAATTTGGCAATTTTGGTAGCTTCAAACAACACATTACATGGCCAAATACCAAATTCCATTAATATGACTTCATTAAGCATATTGCATCTTAGTGGAAAATCAGATTACGAGCAATCTATTGAGTTGGATCTCACACTATCCAGACTTAGGTAGCTTAGATATCAGTGGCAACCACATAACAGGTGAGATTCCTCCCTCAATTGGCAATTTTTAGGATGTAGTTTTACTAAACATGGTAGGTAATGAACTTGAAGGTAGAATCCCATGTGAACTGGCCAGGCTTGACTTAAGTTATTTGGACCTTTCGCATAACTTTCTTTCAGGCCCTATTCCATCTTGCTTCAATTTGTCATTTTTACTGCATTTCAATCTGGAAGGAAATAGACTCATTGGCTCAATTCTAGAATCATTGTTCAATTTTTCTAGGCTTTTGACATTGAACATTAGAGATAATCTTCTGTCTGGTCGCATTCCATCCTCGGTTGGTGCTTTATTGAATTTAAGGGTTCTTCTTCTCAGCTGAAATTCTTTGGGAGGTTTGATCCCAGATCAAATGTGTCAATTGAATGAACTTGGCATCTTGTATCTCTCTAATAACTTGTTTTTTGGACCCATACCTCGTTGTTTTAGTAACATCTCTTTTGGGAAGTTAACTTTATCTGAGTTTGCATACCAATCATTTTATGGTTATGATAATGAAGGAATCACTATTGTTGAGATTGGGGCCAATCTCTTGTATGGCTTCCCCTTATTTTTTGGCTTGAATTTTATGCATGGGAAACGAGAGCAAATTGGGTTTATGACAAAAACAAGGCTCAATATATACAAAGGTATAGTTCTTGAATTGATGTCTGGATTAGATTTATCTTGCAACAAGCTAACAAAGGAAATACCAGTAGAGTTCGGAACATTAAGTTCAATACATGCATTGAACTTGTCTCATAATTAGTTGACAAGCTTCATTCTGATAACTTTTGCAAACCTTGCACACAATAGAGAGAGCCTAGACCTTTCCCATAACAAACTAAGTGGAGAAATTCCATCGAAACTAATTGGTCTTAATTATTTATCATACTTTAGTGTGGCATATAGCACCTTATCTGGAAGGCTTCCAAACATGGATTAGCAGTTTCAGACATTTGACAGCAAAAGCTATGAAGGAAATGCATTTCTTTGTGGACGTCTATTAAAGAGTTGCAATGTCATTCCTGACTGACCACAATTGGCACCATCCAATACTAATGCGAGTGAAGAAAAGTGGTATGACATTGATCCTATGTCCTTCATTGCAAGTTTCATGGCAAGCTATCTTGTATTCCTGGTGGCCTTTGCATCAGTACTTTATATCAACCCTGGCTAGCGACGGAGGTTGTTCTTGTCTATTGAGAATCTCGTAGACAAATGCTATTTCCTAGTTTTCTACATTGTTCCCAAATTATTTGCTACATTATATAGGTAACCATGTCGTGTGTCTTTCTATTGGACATGTACTTCTTTAATGCACATTTTTCTTCTCTTTGTTGCTTTGTCATGTTTTTATGAATACAAAATAAGAGTTTAACTCTAAACACATGTAAAAATGGATAACATGGTCCAATCTGTCTACGTGTATTATTTTCAACTGGTTGGAATGCCAGATGAGGATTCCCTTGTTGTTTTAGCTAGATATTAGCTTTTAAATCATGATTGTAGGTTGGTTTTGTTTATAATGTTAACAAACGTTTTGTTGTGAATAAAACACATCATGATATTATTTATATATATTGATTTTGGACCCTATTATCAGCTCTTTCTAGTTCCAAGATGAGAGTATGCCATGCCAAAAGGTTTTAAGGGCATTAAATGATGACTTATACGGGATCTAAGATAAGACAATGGTGTTTTATTTTTTCTATCTATCTCATTTTATAGTGCTTCAAAATGTCCTAATAAATCTCCAATCCTTATAAACACAGAGTTGCAATCAAATTTCTGACTCTTTCTTCTTTGGACTAAACTATGTGTGTATTTGCTGTACTGTCCCAACTGTCTAGTGTTTTCCATAATTTTTAATTACTTTGAAGGTCTTCTCACAATTATTTTGTTGTAATTACAAAAGTAATGATGCATAAGTACAATGACACCATACTTGTAAACTTTTACCTACTTACAAAGTAGACTAAGTATGCTCAAATTCTGGTTTGATAGTTGAAGGATCCAGCAACCAAGTCGATGTTCAAACCAAATCTATAGTTAGCTTTTTTACTTCCTTAGTTTGTTTTTAGTTTGCACTTTATGGGGTAAGTATGTGATGAGATCCTTCTAATTAGGAAATTATTATTATTAATTATTTTATTTAATATTTATTTTTTTATATTTCTGAATTAATAAGCGAACTATATATTGTCAAGTCTATATAATTGTAATACCCTACGACTTTTGGAATCAAATAATCAATAATATTATCAGAGCGTTTAGCTTATTGGTGACTGATCCCCTCAAAGAAATCATTGGAGGCCGATCCCCTCGAAGAGATCAATCCTATCCCTTTTTCTTATTTCAAATCCCCAAATCTTAATCTCTACTCCTAAATCTCCAATTCCCAAACCGTAGGTTTTCAACATTTGGTATTAGAGCATTTAGCTTATTAGATGCTAATCCCCTCGAAGAGATCATTGGAGGCCGATCCCCTTGAAGAGATCAATCTTATTCCTTTTCTTTTTTCAAATCCCAAATCTCAATCCCTACTTCCAAATCCCTAATCACAAAACCCTAGGTTCTTAACATCTAGTATTAGAGTGGCGTTCTTAGGGATCTGGTCCATCCTTCCCTACCAAATAAAAAAAAAAAAGGTTTGTGTCCCTTACTTGCCAACATAAGAAAGACCTAAGTATCACTGATTTGTAGTCTTACACTATGTCTTCGTACAACTCATATGATTTTGACTCTAAATTTTCCAGAGTCAAGCAATCATTATCTCTCATGTAAGAATCTTTTAAGAAGTTCAAACTAATGCATGAATAGATGCAAGAGTCCTTCAAGAGGATTAAACAGATAGTTCTTTCTAAAGCATAAAATCAGTCAAGAGACCATGTTGATGGAGAGCTCACAATGATTTGTCAGACATCCACCATCCTAGAATATTAGAGTTGATTTGAGCAATTGATCAACTGATCCAAAGATTGGTCGAACTTATTCTTGACATTCAACGTAAAGTCAAAACTCGCTACCCACAGACAATGGTAGCTGCTATTTCCTTTGCTCGCCTTTATAAAGAAAGACTAGGCACTAAAATTTATCACCCAATTGTTGAAGAAGCCAACAAACCTACTAATGATGAGAAAGTTAATGAGATAAAGCATGACCTTGTGCAAGGCAAAGATTTTGGTGATGACATTAATTTAGAGCTAGAAGTTGTGAAAGGCCAAGATTTTGGTGATGATATCAACTTAGAGCATGAAATTATAGATGACAAAAATTCTAGTACTTATCATACCTTTAACTGAATATTCTAATTTGTCATCCATGGAAATTGATGAATCATTCAAAAAATCCATGGAGATTGTTGAATTTTTCAAGGAAGAACAAGTCATTGTGGTTGAATTAAATAGAACTAATGAGTTTATGGATGAGAAGCTGACTAAACAACTTATTCCTTCAAAGATGTGTAACAAGTTCAATGTACAAGTCACAGTTGATATTTTATGGCATTTTTCAAAGAAAAATTATTGTGTTAAAAGCAATGCAACATTTAATTATCATATGAGAGAAGTTTCATGGAAGAAGGTGAGATTGAAGAAGATCATTGATCTATGGAAGAATGTCAAACTGAAAGAAATAATTGATGACACAAGCTTTAAGGACAAGGCTAATTTGAACAATAGGAAAATCATGAAATCTTTCTAATTAAAAAATTATTATTATTAATTATTTTATTTAATATTTATTTTTTATTATTTTATATTTGTAATAATAATCTATTAAGTTTATATAATTGTAATGAGTTTTTAGATCAAATAATTAATAATATTATTTGAACGTTTAACTTATTGGAAACTAATCTCTAAAACAGATCATTATTGGAGGCCGATACTCTCTGGAAGCAATCGTTAGAGGCTGATTCCCTTTAAGAGATCAATCTATCTTTTTTCTAATTTCAAATCCCCAAATCCCAAATTCCCAAACCCTAGGTTCTTAACAGTATGAAGCCCCATTTCATTCCTTTATTTTTAATAGTTTTGTTGGTAGATTACAGCTGTCCGTGTTTTATGATCAGATTTGATAATCAAATTTCTAGTTTGTATGTTGTAGACCTTTCAAACTTGACAAGTTTAGAGTTTTAGAAGAAACAATGCAACTACAGCCCAGGGAAAGAGTTACTTTAGCGGCTTATTCAACTTGGCCAAGTTGGATCTGTAGAGATGTCCTAGTATTGGTGGTGGGCTTGTACACCTCAAGGGTATTCTTCTCCTCCACGTAAACCTTGTCTTGATAGGGAGGTTTATTAATTTGTTGTACATATGGAATGCCTATTATTTATCTGATTCACACCTGAAATTACAGATTATTTAGTGTTTTTATTGTTGTGTCTCTTGCCTTGCAACAAGCCCTGGCTTGGCTTCCTGATAGAATGAAAAAATGAAGTTTGACTGGGAATGGTTTAGGTTTATAAAGATTCCATCTTGTTAATGGGGCCTTTTATTGTTGGCAGGAGGGCCTTATGAGTGTATTGGTTTTCATAAACCTGTTTTAAAAGGTATTGTTAACAATCGACATTTTTATAAATGTAGATATGTAAATAAAATTTGTCTGTTATAAATCTTGAATTCCTTTTGTAAGACTGGAATTACTCATTTTTAGCAATTCAAGAATGTTATTTGCAGTTTTTTTGCCAAATTGGCCGGCATGACCAAAGAACAAAGTTCACTGGAATGTGATAACAGTTTGCAAGGATTATTGTTACCTCTTTTAAAATATATTGGGATAAGCTTTTGTGAAAACTCTGAATCTCTTGGACATTCTTAAGTCAGAAGTGGTTCTCCTCTGTCAGCTGGCAGAGTACTCATCCAATTTTTGTTCTAAGTTTGACAAACTTGAACGGCTTACAAGTTTCCTGCAGTAAGGTTACAGATTTGGGAATTTCATACTTAAAAGGTATTCTCTTTTCATTTTATTTTGCATCATAAATTATGTTATACTCTCCAATGAATGGTCCATGCTTTGCTCGATGAGTGGACAGAATGTACACATGGGACAGAATGTACACATGAAAGATTTTAACACTGCTATAACTGGCATGAGAAGTCTCTTCAATTGTCCATGGTACTAGTATCAATACGATACTTATATTACACATGATACTGATATCTAGATTCCCTTTATTTTTTTATTTTTTTCTTTTTGGCTTCTTCAAGGATCCTGAATTTCTGGCACTCATAAATCTTTGTAGTGAACTGTCCATGGCTATCTGAATCAGTAGTTTGTTATGGTTTGCCCATTATAAAAGGCTTCTTAAACACTTGAACAGATGACTTTTAAGTCTATTGTTTTGTCTTTCAAGTCTGCATAAGCTTAATCTGCTAAATTTGGTGGGATGCCCTGTTACCGCTGCATGCTTGGAGTCCCTCTCAGGGAAGATTTCTCCCTTACCATAAAAGCAAGATAGAAATCACAAGTAGCATGTCCACAGCATATTAAGATAATGAAAATCAATTCAAATGGCAAGGCTGAAAGCAAATTCTAAGTTACACAGCCTAATTCCACCTATTGGTAATCAATCTGTTGGGATAAACGTGAAGAATTCCACAAAAGATGCAAAGAGAGCTAGTCCAACAAGGCAATTTAAGGTTATGTAATTGTTCTGCCTCTTGTATGGAGTTGAAACCCTCGACATCTTATGAGAAAGCCAAAGTTTTCCATACTCCGGGCACCTTGATGCTCATATCATTTTGATTCCAATAATTGTTGCAGGGCCTATTTGTCTCAAACTAAGTTTCCAGCTTGTATTAGACAAGACGGCTAACCTATCATCATCAAATGTATGATTCATGCTTTCAATGTTTGTCCTTTTAACTGTCTCTGCTATAAATTCACTATAGAATTATAAGTTTGTCATAGAAATCTTATTTATCTTGTAGTCATTTGATTTATTGTAGGAAAGCTCATTCAATTCATGTGCAGCAAAGGTGCTGGTCGGCAGGATAGAGGATCTACACAATCAAAGATTCCCCATCACCACGAAGCCAAAAGCGAATTCAGTAGTCATTCACTCTCCACGGTTATTTTGAAGTCGTATCAGTTTAAAATATTGTGATGTGGTATGTCATGTCATCTAATAAGCCATACCCGAAACCATGTCCTATAGAATAGGATGCTTTAATGTAATGTAGTGGGTTGCATGAAAACATTTTTTCTTTCAGCTCTAAAATCACATTGCTAAGTTTATTTTGCTTCTATTTGAGCATCTACATCTTCCTTTGCAGAAACTAGCATCAGGCATTTTTGGGACAGATATCCTTCCTCACAAACAGACACTGTGATTCTTCAGGGTGCAGACAGGTCATGGCCTGTACAGTTGCTCAGCTATGGATCTTCTATAGGTAAGAGCTTCGCGGGCAGAAGAGTTGGAGATGTTTGCACCTTAAAGATCATGAAAAGTGGAGTGCTGAAAATATACATTTCTAGGGACAGCTGTTAAGTCATATATTGCTTTACAGGCTCCTCAATGTTGAATGGATGACATTGATGTATTTTTGGAAAATTTTTTGAAATTCTTGTTCCTGTTTCATGGATAAATAGGATTGAATTTTTGAGGGAAATTGTAACTTGGAAAATCGAATTTGTGGGCAAGAACCTAGAAAGAACAGTTGCTTTAGTCTCACTGCTACATTGTGATAACGAGCTTTCAACCTGAATGAAGGAATACATTTCCACGTTCTAATTGTTTGAATTTCCATATCTTCATAATATCTCAGTTATTCTGTGAATGCTTTTGTGTTTTGTGATTCATTTGCTGAATGAGATCTATATCATAGCAAAGATAAATGCCCCTTGTGGCTAAAGGAAACCCTTTTGTTGTTCTGCTTTCCCTTCATTACTTGTGTTATCTTTATTATTATTGTCCTCCAATTCTTCTGCTCAACAAAAATAACCACAAAATCTTAATTCTAAATTTTATTGGAATAGTTTATATGAATTTTTTTTTTCTCATCGTGCTATAATTTATACTAAGTTAGGTGTGAAATTTAATTATTTAAAATTCCTTTTAATTAGAGACTAGTAAGTCAATCTATACCTATCTCTCTCTTCCCCTTGCCATCCAAATCATTCATAATTAAACATATCTAACATAAATTAAATGTTGAAAATGATTTGAAATTATTTTACATTAAGCAAGGAAAGTATGTATCATTGTCTAAATGTCATTTTATTTTGCATGAAGTATTCATATTAGATGGGGCAAATTAGGTTTATGACAAAGACAAGACTCAACATATACAAAGGTAGCGGTCTTGATTTGATGTCTAGATTAGATTTGGCTTGCAACCAACTAATAAGGGAAATACCAACAGAGCTTGGGACTTTAAGTTCGATACATTCATTGAACTTGTCTCACAATCAATTGATAGGCTTCATTCCTACAACTTTTGCAAACCTTAAACAGATAGAGAGTTTTGACTTTTCTCACAACAAACTAAGTGGAGAAATTCCATTGAAACTAATTGGTCTTGATTTTCTATCATACTTCTATGTGGCTTATAACAACTTATATGGAAGGCTTCCAAACATGGACAAGTAGTTTCAAACATTTGACAACAAAAGCTATGAAGGAAGCCCATTTCTTTGTAGACCTCCATTAACATGGAATTGTAATGTCATTTATAACATACCCTAATTGGTACCATCTAATATTGATGTAAGTGAAGAAAAATGGTATGACTTTGATCTTATGTCCTTCACTGTAAGCTTCATAGCAAGCTACCTTATATTCTTAGAGGCCTTTGCATCAATACTTTATATCAACCATGGTTGGCAACAGAGGTTGTTCATGTTCATTGAGAATCTCATAGACAAATGATATTTCTTAGTTTTCTATATTGTTCCCAAATTATTTGTTGCATTTCATAGGTAACCATGTTGTGTGTCTTTCTAGTGGACATGCAATTCTTTAATGTCCATTTTTCCTCTCTTTGTTACATGTCATGTTTTTATGAATATAAAATAAGAGTTTAACTCTAAATACATGTAAAATGGATAACATAGTCCAATCTATTTACATGTATTATTTTCAACTAGTTGGAATGCCATATGAGGATTCATCTATTATTTTAGCTAGACATTGGCTTTTAAATCATTATAGCATGTTGACTTTATTTATAACGCTAACATACTTTTTGTCATAAAATGTATCATGATATTTTTTATATTAAAGGATGAGATATTACATTACACCAATGGACTAAGCACCCACGAATCCTATAAATGGAGTAGGGATTTTTTTTCCCTCTTTCTTTATTCTTCACATGCCTCCAACTACTTTGCTAATCATTCATTTTCCTCTACCAAAATAGTTTTTCTTTTCTTCTTAAGCCTTTGGTTTCCCCATTCCCATATTACATTTGATTTTGTTAAAATACTAATTGCAAGAGTCCTACATTTGAAGTATGATATTTCAAAGAGAGGCTTATATGGACTTTGGATTTTCACATCTCAATTGTTAATTTTTTAGGTGTAGTTCTCCTAAAGTTCATATTAAATTTCTCCTCTTAGTGCATAGGTTTTTTTTTTTAAAACTATAACAATTCATTGTTTCCGTTTTTTGGGATAGGCAACTAGTCTTTTTTTTTTTTATATTTGTTGGTTCTAATAGGAAAGTGACCTCAATGCTATATATTGTTGATAAACAAATAATGCACATATAGTTGACTATGGTATTACAAAATTGATTCCCTTTCACTTATTTGTTCCTTTATATAGTAATTGGGAAAAGGAAGTTTTGATTTTATTTATGGTTGTTGCATGACAATGCAATTTCTTGCTTCATTAGGTAAATTGGTTTAGGGTTTTTGATTTTGGAGGTGAGTAAAGAAGTGAAGGACAAAGGTCAATCTATGGGTTGTTGTGGACCAATGACTTTAGAGCATACAGATGGTAGGTAGTTTTTGTAGCAGTAAGATTGACAAGGCTGAAAAAATTTTTGTGGGTTAGGAATTTTAGGTGGAATGGAAAGGGAGGATGAGGTGTAATCATAGGATTAACATTAACATTAGCATTATCTACCAATAATTCATTCATTTAATATTTCTCTTGTAATAGTTGCCAATATTTAGAAGCATTAGCATCCTATTTTCCTAAAGTGAAAGGGTGGAAGAGGAGTGATCACAGTTATTCCTTTATTTTTAATCTCTTTTTTTTTTTTTTTTTTGTTGTCTTCATTTTATGGTTTTATGATTATATTTTTTAGACCTATCAAACTTGACAAGTTTGAGTTTTAGAAGAGACAATGCAAATACCACATGCGGAATGAGTTCCTTATTGGCTTATTCCAATTGGCCAAGTGGTATTGGTGGTGGGCTTGTACACCTTAAGGGTGTTATTAGTAGTTTCTTGGATTCTGGGAAGGTATGAAACTTCCTTAAGGTCCAAAATTTGTATTCACGTAATTGGCCACCTATATTTTAGCTCAAGGTTTTTGTGATATCAAATTGCAAATTTTAAAATATTTCCCCATTTCTTGCTCACCAAACTGAGTTAAGAGTCATAAATCTCTCTCACAATAACCTAACTAAAACCTTCCCCAATTGGTTGCTTGAAAATAATACGAAATTAGACTTCCTAAGTATTAGCAATAACTCCTTCATGGGTGAACTCTATTTATCCTCTAACTCCAACTTTGTGATGATCGACATAAATATATCAAAAAATCACCTTCATAGGGAAATCAACCACATGTTGGTGATTTGTTTTCAAAAGAACAAGCAGTTAATCTTTTTACAAATGTCTTCAAAGGTCGCATCCCATTTTCAATTGGCCATATGCAAGAGTTGAAATGTTTAGATCTATCCAACAATAGGTTTTTAGGAGAAATTATGGGTACTTTGGTAGGACTATCAAATATCTCTAATTTGAGATTTTTGGCAGCTTCAAACAACAAATTACATGGCCAAATACCAAATTTCATTAATATGACTTCATTATAGATCTTGCAACTAAGAGAAAATCAGAATATGAGCAACCTGTTAAGCTAGATCTCACACTATCTGAAGTTAGGAAACTTAGATATTAGTGACAACCACATAACAAGTGAGATTCCTCCCTCCATTTTTTGAGTGGAATTACACTAAACATGGTAGGTAATTAGCTCGAAGGCAAAATTCCTAGTGAATTGGCTAGGCTTGAGTTACTTTATTTGGACCTTTTGCATAACTTTCTTTTAGGCCCCATTCCATCTTGCTTCAATTTGTTATCTTCACAACTTTTCAATTTGGAAGGAAATAGATTCATTGACTCAATTCCACAAACATTGTTCAATTTTTCTACCCTTCAAATACTAAACATTGGAAATAATCTTGTTTTTTATTGCATTCCATCATCGGGTGTGGCATTATCAAATTTGAGGGTTCTTCTTCTCAGCTAAAATTCTTTAGGGGGTTTGATCCCATATCAAATGTGTTAGTTGAATGAACTTGGCATCTTGGATCTCTCAAATAACTTGTTTTTTGAATCCATACCTTATTGTTTTAGTAGCATCTATTTTAGGAAGTTAACTTTATTTGATTTCCCATACCAATCTTTGTGGTGTTATAGGGGTGATATGACATTCCCCTTAGTTTTTGGCTTGAATTTTGTAGATGAGAAACTAGTGCAAATTGGGTTTGTGATAAAAGCAAGGCCTAACATATACAAAGGTAGCATTCTTGAATAGATGTCTGAATTAGATTTGTCCTACAACCAATCAATAAGAGAAATACTAGCAAAATTTGGAACTTTAAGTTCAATACATGCATTAAACTTGTCTCATAATTAGTTGACAGTCTTCATTTTGACAACTTTTGCAAAAATTAGAGAGATAAAGAGCTTGGACTTTTCCCATAACAAATTGAGAGGAGAAATTCCATTACAACTGATTGGTCTTAATTTTCTATCTTAATATGGCATACAATTACTTATTTGGAAGGCTTCCGAACATGGACAAACAATTTCAAATATTTCACTACAAAAGCTATAGAGGAAATCCATTTCTTTGTGGACACTACAATTTCATTCATGACATTCACAATTGGCACCATCCAATATTAGTGCAAGTGAAGAAAAATGGCATGACATTGATCCTATGTGCTTCATTGCAAGATTCATAGCAAGCTACCTCATATTCTTGGTGACCTTTGCATTAATATTTTATATTAACCCTAGTTGGTGATGAAGGTTGTACATGTTCATGTTCATTAAGAACCTCTTAGGTGAATGCTATTTCCTAGTTTTCTATGTTGTTTGCAAATTATTTGATGCATTACGCAGGTAGCCATGTTATGTGTCTTTCTATTTGAGATGTAGTTCTTTAATGCACTTTTTTTCTCTTTTTGTTTCATGTCATGTTTTTATGAATACAAAATAATAGTTTAACTCTAAACACATGTAAAAATGGATAACATAGTCCAATATATCTACATGTATTATTTTCAATTGGTTGGAATGTTTGACGAGGATTCCTCTATTATTTTAGCTAGATATTGGCTTTTCAATCTTGATAGTAGGTTGATTTTATTTATAACATTAACAAACATTTTGATGTGAATAAAACATATCATGATATTGTTTATATTGATTGCTTGGACCCCTTTCTAGCTCTAGGATGAAAGTATGTCATGCCAAAAAGTTTTAAGGGCATTAAATGATAACATATATGGGATCTAAAGTAAGACAACGATGTTTTATTTTTTCCCTCTATCCTATTTTATAATGCGTCAAAAAGTCCTAATAAATCTCCAATCCTCATAAACATAGAGACATAGGTCAAATTTCTAGCTCTTTCTTCTTTAGACCAAACTATGTGTGTATTTGTTGTACTGTCCCTATTTTCTAGTGTTTTCCATAATTTTTAATAACCTTGAAGGTCATCTCGCAGTTATTTTGTTGTAATTACAAAGTATTGATGCATAAGTACAATGACACCGTACTTGTAAGCTTCTACCTACCTACAAAGTAGACTAAGTATGCTCAAATTCTAGTTTGATAGTTGAAGGATCCAACAACCAAGTTTATGTTCAAACCAAATATTAAGTTAGCTTTTTTACTTCCTTAGTATGTTTTTAATTTGCACTTTGTGGGGTAAGTAAGGAGCCCCATTTCATTCCTTTACTTTTAATAGATTTTTTAGGTAGATTGCAACTTTCTATGTTTTATAATCAGATTTTTAGTTTGTATGTTGTAGACCATTCAAACTTGACAAGTTTGAGTTTTAGAGGAAACAATGCAATTACAGCACAGGGGAAGAGTTCCTTTGCTGGTTTATGCAACTTGGCCAATTTAGCTTCTAATTCTAGCTTTGACCTAAAGCAAATAAATATCTTAGACAATCATTTTCATGGGCAGCTTCAACAAAATATTAGTGGTATTATTTGAAATGTAAAATTATTTAATCTCCTGACAAATGCTTTTGAGGGCCACCTTCCTTTCTCTATCAGCAATATGCCTTATTTGTTATATTTAGACCTATCTAGCAACAAGAATTCAAAAAATAGTTATAGACATTTTGGTAACAAATTCCTTTAATTTGGAATAGCTTTTCTTTGCATCTCAAGCCTTCAATTTTTCCATTTCCTTATTACATTTGATTTTTGTTAAAATCCTAAGCGGAAGGTATGAGACTTGAGTCCCACATATGAAGTACGATATTTTAAAATGAAGCTTATATTGACTTTAGACTCTCACACCTTAATAGTTAACTTTTTCCTAAGGTTCGTAACAAATTTGCTTTTATCTTAATACAGAGATTCTTCCTTTTTGGAATAAATTTTCCTCATTAATCATAGGCAACTAGCAAGTTTTTTTTTTTGGTTTATCAATTGGTTACAATAGGAGAGTGACCCCAACTCCTTTCAGTTCTAGAGACAACTTTAATATCAAAGACTCCTCATGGATCCACTTGCAACTAATTAGTCTTGATGACAAAGAAACAACGCACACATAGTCTACGAGGGTATGACAAAATTGATTTTCTTTCACTTATTTGCTCCCCTATACATTTTTGTGTCAAAAATTAGAACAATAATTGGAAAAAAGAAATTAAAATAGTGAAGGACAAAGGTCAGTGTGGGGCTTGTTATAGGGCGATGACTATAAAGCATAAAGATGGTAAGGAGTTTTTGTGGTTGCGAGATTGAGAAGGCTGAGGAAATTTTTGTGGGTAGGGAATTTTAGGTGGCTTAGAAACAATTAAGGTCTAATCTGGGAATTGTGAAGTTGGATTAGAAGGTTAGTTTGGTGAGAAAAATCTATAAGCAACCCAAAGAGTCATAAAAAGATATTCAAACAAAAGGGATAAAGGGGACAAATCAGGATGCTTGGGACTTAACACTTTGTGAGGTCTCAGAGAGGATTGAAGAAGAGAATGGACATTTGGATGACCCTTTGACTTCTTTAGTAGCGAGAACCGCGAGATGGATGATTGACAAGGGACTAAAAGGTTGGAGATGTTGGATGAAAATTTGGGGAGACAAATGAGTCGGCGGGGCTATATAAAAAACCATTGAATTAGGAACCACCATCCATGGATAGAAATTGATGGGTCAAAAGGGAATCGACTCGCTCTCAGCTGCAGCAGCAATCATACTCTGGATCATCACTCCATTAAGAGAGAGAATCGTCTGTACAATACTATATAAGTAGTAAAATTTTGAGTGTATGAGTATGAGATAAAAATTTCACATTAATAATAATAATAACTTATAGGTAAAAGGATCAAATAAACTTAGTAAGGTCAAAAAGCCCCGATGGATGCAACCACGCAGAGGGAGACGGGTTGTGGACCAATGGGTCATGTGCAGCTTTTTTTTTTTTTTTTTTTAATTATGTTTTTTTTCTTTTCTTGTTTCTCTCCTCTACTTGAAGATGAAAAGGTCTTGTTTTAGTCTGGCAAGAAAATTATCACCTGCTTCCATGATGCATCTTTCTGTACCTATGCAATCGAAAAAGCCGAATTCAAATCATTCAAATTGACTTCTTTTGTTTTTTTTTTCTTTACGATTGACTTAATTCCACTAGGTTACCAAACAAAATTAACAGGGCAATTGAAATTTATTAAAGTTTCAACAAATATTTGGATTAAAAAAATTGTTCTAATTAAAATCTAAATAAAAATCTGTAAAAATTAATTAAATATTAAATTAAATTTTTTTAATTTAAAAATATAAAAAAATTAATACAATTAAAAACTACCACTTCATTCTACTTAAATATATTAATAGTTTAGGTGTTACATAATGTAGTTTAAATTAAAATTTTAACCCTTTTTTTTGTATAAATCTAACAAACAAATGTAATAATTATTTTTTATTAAAATTTAAAATACTTGCTTTGTGACCAAAAAAAAAAAAAGTATATATTACCTTGAATGAGTATAAACTAAGGGATTAAATGAAAAAATAATTATAAAACTAAATAGGAGAATAAGTCTAAATAAAAATATATTATTAACAAAAAAAATATTTCTCATATATTAAAAATTATTATAAATATAAATTATAAATAAAATCTTAAATAATAAAAATTCTTCTTCTCTCTTCATCAAGCTTATTGAACTTTATGTTGTGACAACGAGGAGACAATGAAATGTGGAAAAATTGGTCCATATCACAATGATAGGACAATTCATTTTTTTTGGCTTTCTTCAACATAGGCGTCTTTGAATCTATATCTATTTATTCGCTGTTAGTTGAATGATTAATAATTTAATGTTTATACCATATTTTTTTAACCATTGGATATGAAAAGCTATTTTGTTACATTAATTAGTGTTGGAAGTATTTATCAATTTATGAGTGATATGAAATTAAATAAGTTTAAGACTTGAGTGTACATACACATACACTTCAAATATAGTTATCTATTAAAAAATTAAAACTTGATTTAATAAAAGAAAAATGTGACTCAGTTCATTAATTAAATGAATTATAATTAAACAGACTAAAACTACTAAACTCAGTTCCTTTACACCCTTATATAATTATAATTATTTAATATATATTTATAATTTTTTAATCTATGACCTCACCCTCACTAAGTTGTAGTCTTTATTAATTACAAAAATTACAAACTAACTTGTTGGCCTTTTTAGAGGTTTAAAGCAAAGGTTGACTTCCTCCCTACTATCCATTGTTGATATACCACCATTGCTACCATAGCTAGCACTAACTGTTGCCACCATGCATGGAGTTAACATTGCCCATTGGGAAGCTTAATTTGATGTGGAGAAGTGTGTTGGCTTCAAGGTAATCCTTTGGTTTTGCTTATGCTTTTGTCTTTGCTTTAATTTGTCAATTCAAGGGAAGAGATAGGATTATATGACACTTTTAACTTTAATAGTGATGCGATCTCTATAATTTTTGCAAGTTATAATTGTCTTTTAATATCTAATAATTATCTTTTATTATTTTTGAATTAATAGACATAATTATATCTGTAATAGTAGTCTATCAAATCTATATATTTGTAATACCTTACAGCTTTTGAAACTAATCAATCAATAATATTATCAGAGCATTTAGCTTATTAGAGGCTAATCCCCTTAAAGCGATCATTGGAGGCCAATCCCCTCAAAGAGATCAATTCTACCCTATTATTTTTGTAAAATTTTTATTTTAAATCCCCAAATCTCAATCCCTATTTCAATTCCCAATTCCTCAAATCGTAGGTTCTCAACTTCTAGTATTAGAGTGACATTCTTAGAGATTTTGCTTTCGTTCCCTCCTTACCACTAAGACTAAAGAAAAAAAGAAATTTATGCCCCTTACCAGACAGCAAAAACAAAATCTAGGCATCATTGGCCTACAATCCTATAACATGTTTTCACTCAACTCATCTAATTTTGATACTAGATTATCTAAGGTGGAAGAATCATTGTCTCTTATGCAAGAATCATTGTCTATCATGCAAGAAACTTTAAAGAAGTTTAAATAAATGGTTGTTCCTATAGTGCAGAATTAGTTAAGAGACAATGCTTTTGAATCTACTAGCAAAGAAAGAGAACTAGTGGAGTCCTTTGGAGGCACTAGGTGAGATGATATACATACTTAAGGGTGGACTTTCCTTGTTGGGATGAGAGTGACCTTGCAGGTTGGATTTCCTGGGCTGAAAAATATTTTAATTTCCATCATACCCTAGAAAATTCTAAAGTTGAAATTACTTCTATTCAATTAGAAGGTGATGTAATCCAATGGTATGATTGGTTCAAAATGTGTGTTAAAGTTCAAACATAAGCTGAATTCACCAAAGGCCTTCTTGTGCACTTTGGGCCCTCAAAATATCACAATGTTGATGGAGAGCTTGCAAAAATTCATTAGACATCCATCATTCTAGAATATTAGAGTCAATTCAAGTAGCCAATTAAGCTAAAGATTGGTCTGAAAAGTAATTAGTGGGAACATTCATTAAAAGGCTTACTCCTAACATTTGATGGGAAGTCAAAGCTTACGAATGACGAACAATGATAGTACCTATTTCCTTTGCTCACCTACAGGAGAAGAAATTAGGTGCTAAAAGTCATTAACCAATTACTAAAGTAGCCAATAAACCTATTGAGGGTAACACCAACTTATACTCTTCTATTTACCTTTTTAACACTAGATGTTTGACTCAAGAACAATTGAAAGAGCATATGGCAAAAGGACTATATTGGCATTGTGATGAGAATTGACATAAGGATCACCAATGTAAGCAAGGGAAACTTTTAATGATTTAGTCAATTAAGGAAACTGAAGAAATAGATGATGACCACATGTGCCCAGATGGTGATGACACCCTTGTTGAATATATAGATGAGTTTGTAGTGCATGCTTTGGCAAGGTATTTGAATCCACAAACTATGAAGATTGATGGATTCCTTAAGGGATGAACCATAATGGTGTTAGTTGACTTAAGTGTTACCAATAATTTTATGGTTGAAAAGATTGCCAAAAAGCTTGCTTTTTTAATCAAGGATTGCGACAAGTTTGCTGTGAAGGTTGTAGATAGAAGAAATTTAACATGCCAAGGAAACTAAGTAAAGGTAAAGCTCTTGTTACAAGGTTAGATCATTTATGTTGATCATTTCTTTCTACCTTTAAAAGATTATGAAATTTTTTTTGGCATCAATTGGTTACAAACCCTTAGAGACATTACTTGGAATTTTTCCAAGTTAAAAATGAAGTTTTTGATTAACGGATATACAGTAGAATTATAAGGAAGACATAAGGGTAAAATCACTACTGTTAGTAGTCATTAATTGACAAAGGTCCTATAGAAAGTAAGACAAGGGTTCTTAGTACAGTTGTCAAGTGCATAGGTGGTCAAATCACTTTCTATACAAGGGAAGGAGGTCACTACATTATTGATTGAATTCTTTGATTTGTTTGCTAAGCCTATAGGTCTACCCCAACAAAGGACACACAATCACCATACTCCGCTATTATTTGGGAGTGCACTTATTGGAAATTGGTATCATTAGATTGAGTGTTAGCCCATACTCATCTCTTGTTCTCCTAATAAAGAAGAAAGATGGTTCTTAGAGGATGTGTGTGGATTATTAAGCACTTATCCACATCACTGTAAAGGATAAATATCCTATTCTTATGGTTGATAAGCTATTAGACAAATTGGGAGGTGCTCAACTATTCACTAAACTCGATTTAAGATTGGGTTATCATCAAATTTGGGTCCATGAGGAGGATATTCAGAAGACAACTTTCAAGATACATGATGGTCATTACAAGTTCTTGGTTATGCCTTTTGGGTTTACCAATGCACTTTTAACATTTTAGAGATTAATGAGTGTTATCTTTTGGTCACATTTACGTAAGTTTGTCCTAAAATTTTTTGATGATATTTTGGTGTATAATTCTTCCCTTAAAGCACATTTGTCACATTTGCTAACTGTGTTCACTACTCTGTATAAAAATTTTCTATTTGTTAAGAAGAAGAAATGTAACTTTGCTAGCCAAATAGTGGAGCATCTTGGCCATGTTGTCTCCAAGGAAGGTATGGTGGCTGATCCTTCCAAAGTTCAAGCGATGCTAAATTGGCTAGTTCCAAAGAAAATTAAGGAACTACATGGTTTCTTGGGATTAATTGGCTATTATCGCAAATTTGTTCATAACTATAGAAATATTAGTACTGCATTAATAGCTTTTTTAGAGAAAGATTCATTTAACTAGAATGACAAGGTAGAGGATGCATTTGATCAACTCAAGCGGGCCATGACCACCACCCTAATTCTTGTCTTACCTAACTTTAGTAAGGTATTTATCATTAAATTTGATGCTTCTGGAATTAGAATTGATGTATTATTGATGCAAGAAGGTTGTTCTACTGCCTTTACCAGCAAGGCTTTATCACCAAAACATCTTAGCATGTTTGTCTATGATAAGGAGATGTTAGTTGTCATTCATACAGTCTCAAAATGGCGTCCCTATCTAATTGGGAGGCATTTTCAAATTTAGATTGATCATAAAAGTCTAAAATATTTATTGGAGTAGTGGATCTCTTTTATGGAACAACAAAAATGGATTTTTATATTGTTAGGCTATAATTACTATATTATTTATAAGAAGGGAAGAGAATTTGGTAATCGATGGATTATCTTACATTCCAGAGTAGGCTGAACTAATGACAATCTATCTTTGTCTCTACTTGTAATACATTTGCACAAATTAGAAATGAGTGGTAGGATGATCCCAAAACTCAGGAAATCGTTAAGAATTTACAAATATATCATAATTTCATTGTTCATTACACTTGGAATTCTACAAATTTGCGTTATAAGGATAGATTGGTACTTGTTCCCTCATTCTCATTACAAGGATACAATCTTGCAAAAATCTCACCATCCCTAACTATCAAGTATTTGGGATTTCTTTGTACCTATAAGCACATTAGTAAGGAGTTTTATTGGAAGGGTATGAAGAAGGAAATAAGAAAGTTTGTAATTGAATGTGATGTGTGCCAACATCATAAGAGTGAATCCATGACATCTCCAAGACTTCTTCAACCTTTATCTATTCCAAAAGAAGCTTGGACCGACATATTTATGGATTTTATTGAGGGAGGGACTCCCATTGTCCCAAGGTAAATCTATTATTTTTATTGTTGTGGATCACTTAAGTAAGTATACTTATTTTGGTGAGGTTTAGTTATCCTTATATTGCTACTAGTATTGCTTGAGTTTTTGTTGACAATATTGTGAAGCTCCATGGTGTTCTTAAGTCTATTGTAGTGACTGAGATAAAGTCTTCAATAGTAATTTTTTGAAGGAGTTGTTCCATTTGTAACAGATGCATTTGAATATGAACATTGCTTATCACTCATAGATAGATGGACAAGTTAAGGTGGTCAACAGGTGCTTGGAAAATTACATTTGCTACTTTGTGAGTAACAAGCCAAAGGATTAGGTAAAATGGCTTCTTGGGCCGAGTGGTGGTACAATACCACTTATCATTCTTCTACAAAGATGTCCCCATTTCAAGCAGTTTATAGTTGATCTCCACCTACTCTTGCAAGGCATATAGCTGAATCATCTCACGTGGATAAAGTCGATAAGGACTCATAAGACAAAGACAAGTTGCTGTAACTTTTGAAAGACAACCTTGTTGCAGCCTAAGCTTGTATGAAGCAACACATTGATATGCATCGTACTAAGCAAGGGTTTTTAGTAGGAGAATTGGTTTATCTCAAACTCCAACCATACCAATTGTTATACGTCATTGTTAGCTCCTTAATGAAATTATCTCCTTACTTCTTTGGGTCATATCAAATTCTTGAGTGCATTGGTCTTGTTGCCTACCATCTTGATTTACTAGCAAGATCAAAAATACATCCTATCTTCCATGTCTCTTACTTGAAAAGGAAAGTGGAAGAAGGTGTGGTGGTACAAAGATAGCTGCCTGACATTACTTCTACCAGTGAGGTTAACGTTCAGCCACAAGCCATCCTGGACTGATGTATTGTCAAACATGGAAACCAAGCTGTTGTCCAAATCCTAGTTTAGTGGACTAATCTTCCTATTAATGATGCTACCCAGGAGTTCTATTATTCTTTTGTGGAGCAATTCCTAGACTTTATTGCTAGTCAGCCTTGAGGACAAGGCTACTCTGAAGGGTGGCAGAATGACGCGATCTCCATAATTTTTGTAAGCTAATCATTGCCTTTTATTATCTAATAATTGTCTTTTATTATTTCCAAATTAATAGGCATAATTATATTCATAATAATAATCTGTCAAGTCTATATATTTATAAAGCCATATGACTTTTGGACTCAAGCAATCAATAATATTTATCAAAGCTTTTAACTTATTGGAGGTTGATTCCCTTGAAGTCATCATTGGAGGCTGATCCCCTTAAAGAAATCAATCTTACCCCTTTATTTTCACAAATTTCTTATTTCAAATCCCTAATTTCCAATCCCTATTTCCCAAGCCTTAGGTTCTCAACACTTTTTATTCTATTAGTTATTGTCTACACAAGTAGTGCCTTTCCATTTTGATGGTTTAAGAATATTCTTCCATATTGGATTGCATGGAGTTCCATACTAGCTCTTTTTTAATTTTTTGTTGAAGTAATTCTATCTAACCCAAAGAACAAAATAAGTAGAAAATAATTATATTGGAACAAAATATAACTCAATGGATATATAATCAATTGACAGTTTGGAAAATAAAGAGAGAGGAAATGCTTATCAAATGATGGCATATATATTTTTTGGATCCCCTTATCAGCCCTTTTTAGTTCCAAGATGGAAGTATGCCATGACATAAGGTTTTAAGGGCATTAAATGACAATATACATGGGATCTAAAGTAAGACATTCGCCTTAATATTCAAGCCATAACTGCAAGCTAGAGGTCCACATTGAGTATTCACATGATTGACTACCTAACATTTCACTTCAAGTTTCTTGTGATGTCAAATTGCAAATTGTACAATATCCCTCAGTTTCTTGCTCACCAAAAAGATTTGAAAGCCTAGGATCTCTCCCATGATAACCTAACTAGAACTTATGCCAATTGGCTGCTTGAAAAGAATATGAAATTGGAGTTCCTAAGTCTTAGAAATAATTAATTCCATCTATCCTCCAACTCCAGCTTTCTGGTGCGCAACATAGATATATCAAACAATCACCTCCACAGGGAACTTAAACGGATATTGGCAATTTGTTTTCACAAGCATATGCACTTAATCATTCCTCAAATGCCTTCAAAGGTTGCATTCCATTCTCAATTGGCCGCATGCCAGAGCTGGTCCATTTACATCTATCCACCAACAGGTTTTCAGGAGAAATTCCTTTCGTAAAATTGGCATTGCTCATTTTTAGCAATTGTTTTTTGTCAAATTGGCCAGCATGACCTAAGAATGAAGTTAATTGGAATCTGATAACAATTTGCAAGAATTATTTTTACCTCTTTCAAAATTTATTGGGATAAGCTTTTGTGAAAACTCCAAATCTCTTGGACTTCTTAAGTCAGAAGTGGTTCTCCTCTGTCAGCTGGCAGAGTCTTCATCCAATATTTGTTCCAAGTTTGACAAACTTGAAAGGCTTACAAGTTTCCTGCAGCAAGGTTATAGATTTAGGAATTTCTTACTTAAAAGGTATTCTCTTTTCGTTTTATTTTGCATCATAAATTATGTTATACTCTCCAATGAATGGTCCATGCTTTGCTTGATGAGTGAAGATAATGTACATATGAAAGATTTTAGCACTGTTATAATTGGCATACTCCTTAGACAAGTCCCTCCATGGTTGTATTTTAGAGTAATAACGATGTGAGATGTCACTTTTCAACAGACCATGATACTGTTATCAATATGATACTTATATTACACATGATACCGATATCTAGATTCTTTTTCATATTTTTTCTTTTTCAAGAATCCCACATTTCTGGCACCCATACATAAATCTTTAAAGTGAACTATCCTTGGCTGTCTGAATCAGCAGTCTGTTATGGTTTCCCCATTATAAAAGGCTTCTTACACACTTGAACGGATGACTTTAATTCTGTTGTTCTGCCTTTCAGGTCTGCATAAGCTTAATCTATTAAATTTTGGAGGGATGCCTTAATCCTGCTGCATGCTTGGAGTCCCTCTCAGCTATTCTTTCCAGCTCCACACCTTCATACTAGTACCTAATTTATCGATGAACTGAACTGGCCCTACATCACTTCGATTTTAATTATAATGTTGCTCACAAGTGTGCAAATTCCCAACAAAATCCATGGCATTTTCCAAGTATAATGTTGTTCTAGCTAGTACATCATAGTGATGGCTTCTTCTTGTGATTACCAGTTCTCAGACACAACTCTACTTGTCTGGCAGTCGAACTTGTCTCCACTCCAAGAAACATTTCCACACTAGAAATATACAATTAAAATAACCAAAAAATAGAGATATCTAAAACGAATAATCTAATCCGCCCTACGTGGGACCTATGTATCTAAAGTGTCTGTGTGCGTTTTTGTGTGCATGTGTGCTTTTTTTTTTTTTTGGAGTGTGTTTGTTTCCATGGAAAATGATTCCCAGAAAAAAGAAAAAAGGAATAAAGAAATTCATGGAATTTTTTATCTTTCATGCTCTTTAAGCTGCGTGAAGTAGCTTTTGATTAGAAGAAAATAAGGTTTCTCTTTTGAAGTGAATAGTTTTTTTCTTTTTCTTTTAATATATTTTTTGTTCGATTACCTTTGCAGGTTTTGCTTAATAATCTTGTCGAGTGAGACTTTTTGTTTTAATTATATTTTGTTCTTAATATTATTTTTGTCTATTCAGTTGTTTCTGTGACACAATCTTTTTTCAAAAAAATAAAAAATTTCCTTAAAGCAGTTTACTGTTTTACTTGTTGTCTCTGTTGCCCGTAGGTGAATTTTTTTTTCCTCCTTTAGTGGTATTATGAAATTAAGAAACTGACTTTTATGTTTATGGAAGTTTATTTGTTGTTTAAGTGTTTTGTAGAAAAGGTATAGAGCTAGTTGAATCATTGATGTCTTGAAGTCTGCTACATTGGTAAAACAGAGTATTTAAGTTTTAATGTTATGTCAAATACTTTTTTTTTTTATGGCGAGCAAAGCTCGGTCCAGTGCCATAGTTCCCACTTGCTTAATGGAATGCTCGTAGGCGAATTTGAGCCTGAGACTATGCGCCCACCTCGTAAGATTTTCAAATTGCCTTTACCACTATGCTAGCCATGAGTGGCTTATTGCATGACACTGGCTCGTTTGTCTTGTAGACTTTTTTTCTGTTAATTTGTGGAGGAAAAACAATCGATCATTTTGGGGTAATATGGGATCACGTTTAGTGCTGATGATGTTTGTTATCTGATTCTCCACATTTACAACTCGAGATAATTTCACTTTAAGTGAAAATAACCCCTCTTCCAATCAACATGCATTATGGCGTCAAAAAGTGGTTTTACTGTGCATATTCTGGAAAGAGAGGGAAAAAAGAATGCAATATAATAAAGTAGTTTTGAGTGCTTTGGATGTAAATTTGGGTCAACTTGTGTTCTTAAGAGATCCTTTGCTGAAAGTAGATAATTTTGATAAATCTTTTTCAGAGGCGAGCTTGATATGCCAAACCATGTGCTGTCCATAAGCACAGAGTGGGTTACACATTCTTATGAACTGAGGACTTATCCTTTTGCAGCATAATTTCCTGAACATAATTCTTAGGTGCTTTTAGTTGTTTGTGATTTTGGACATACAATTATTTATTAAATTCAAGCTGGAGAACAAATCACAGTTACCTCATCTAAAAATTCTTCCCAAAGTCGTTTTCTTCATAATGATGTTGGTTGGACACTACTTCTGTTACACTGTTCTTATTTTAACAGGGTGCACTATGGTGCATATTTTCATTCTTGGTGATTCTGTGGGTTAGGGTCTTTCTCTACTGCAATTTTTATGACATTTGATTGATTGCAAATATATCCTCAATGGTGGGACCTTGTTCTAGGAAGTGAGATCAATCAGTTAATGAAGATAACTTACCTGAAGTTTTTTCTGGAAGGTATAGCAAATGCTGAAGCTCAAAGTGATTGGAAAACTCATACTCTAGATCTCTCAATGATTTACAGTGGAAATTGGCAAATGTCCATCCCTTATGGAATTATGTGTTAAACAAATATGTGATGTGTACTCTTTTCTGCTTTATGCCTGGGTGAGGCTGCCAATTGATTTGTCTGGACTGACTTTTCTTTTTTATGTGCTTTTCTTGAACAGGACATAGATAAGTATAAGACATTTTCAATGCTTCCAAGGGACATAAGTCAACAGATCTTCAATGAATTGGTGTATTCCTCAATGACTGTATCAGTGGTAATGCTTTCTTGTCACATTCTTTCTTCTTTTCTTTCTTCCATCATTTAATAATTCGCTTGCTATAACTGTCAATATACAGAAGCATTGGCATCCTATTTTTCCTAAAGCAAAAGAGGGGAAAGAGGAGTGATCACAGGATGGGGAGTCATGCAATGTTTCAAACCTAAAGCTATTAGTTATGTGATTTTTCCACTTTTCCTATTTCATTTCTTTCATCCAGTTGCTCAATCTCTTTGCTTTTGAGTAGCTGTTCATCAAAATTCAGTTTCACTTTTACTTCAACCTGCAAACCCACCTCCCAAAAAATGAAAAAATAAAGAGGATGAAGTTGAATAGCTTAGGTTTGTAAAGTAATTAGTTATTGTGTACACAAGCAGTACCTTGCAATTCCAATGGTCTACCATATTAGATTGCGTGGACTTCCATACTAACTCTTTTTAAATTTTTTGTTGATATAATTCTATCTAACCCACAAAACAAAATAATATGAAAAAAAAATTATATTGGAATAAAATATCGCTCAATGGACATATAAATTGATTGATAGTTTGAAAAATAAAGAGAGAGAGAGAGAAAGTGCTTTTCATTCGGTGCCATATAAGATTGTTGGGATCCCCTTATCAGTCCTTTCTAGTTCCAGGATTAAAGTGTACCATGCCAAAAGTTTTTAAGGGCATTAAATGGCAACATATATAGGATCTAAAGTAAGACATTGATTTTTTTTTTTTGTATTTTTCCCTATCTCATTTTATAGTGTGTCACAAGTCTAGATAAATCTCCAATCCTCACAAACATAGTCACAGGTCAAATTTTTGGTACTATCTTCTTTGGACCAAACTTTGTGTGTATTTGCTGTACTGTCCCAGTTGTCTGGTGTTTTTTGTAATTTTTAATATTCTTGAAGGTCTTTTAACAGTTATTCCTTTACTCTAATAGTTTTGTTGGTAGATTTCTATTGTCTGTGTTTTATGGTTTTATGGTCAGATTTTGTAATCAAATTTCTGTCTTGTATGTTGTAGACTTTTCAAACTTGACAAGTTTGAATTTTAGAAGAAACAACACAATTACAGCACAGGGAATGAGTTCGTTTACTAGCTTATTAAGTTGGATCTGGAGAGATGTCCTGTTATTGGTGGTGGACTTGTACACCTCAAGGGTATTATTCTTCTTGTTATGAACCTTGTCTTGATAGGGAGGTTTATAAATTTTTTGTTCATAAGAATGCTTATTATTTATCTGATTTGCACATGAAATTACAGATTAGTCAATGTTTTTATTGTTGTGTCTCTTGCCTTGCATGATGCTTGGCTTGGCATCGTAATAGAATGAAAAAACGAAGTTTGAATGGAAATGGTCTAGGTTTATCAAGTTTCTGTCTTGTTAATGGAACCTTTTATTGTTGGCAGAAGGACCTTAAGAGTGCATTGGTTGCTTCAACCAAAAACTTGTCAAAAAGTTGTTTTCCTTTAAGCATGCTTCTTGCCATCTCTATAATAGTGTGATTCTTACATTATGCAACACCATTTGGTTCCAGATTGTATCTCACGGCCAACTGTCTTTTGGTTCCTTTGTCTTTGCAATGCCCTAGGATTAATTTATAGAAGAATTCTCCACCTTGATTCATTCTAAGTGTTTCATGTTTTGCTCACTTTCTCTCTCTAATTTTTCTCTGAATTGATGGAACTTGAATGAGGAATTTTGACTTTTGCCCCAAAAAATATATCCACTTTCTCCTGGTATGATCATCAACAAACAAACAAACGTACCTTTTGCTGCTAATTGAAGGAGTCTGAGTTAGTAAATCTGTGTGTATCAATGCTCTTCATGAAGTCTATGGAAATGAAAGACTGCATTCTGTTGGCATTGAATTTTTCTCTTTCCTCTAAAGTGATCTTCTTGTCCTTGTTGATTATGATTTTGATATGTGCCTCTCTTTCTCTCTCTCCATTGTTGACAGTTGTTTATCATTAATTTTGATTCTGGATTGAAATGTTTGCTCCAGCAATTAACTCAAAAATTTTCCCATTCTTTGCTAGTGCCATTAACTTGTGCATGATAACTTTCAACAAATCTTGTGTCTTTTCTATAACTGCAATGATATGCTCAAATTTGAAATTAAACTTGCTGGAATTTGTTTTACAACCTTCTTTTAATCAATGTCGTCGATGCTGCTCTTGATTTGGTTGACTATTTTAGTAACTCTTAAATGGAAACCTTGAATGCTTTCACTTTCTTTCATAGAAAGCTTATCAAATTGACTTCGCATATTTTGAAGCTTTGAGCCTTTGAATTCCTTTTGTGATATTTCTCATGCATTTTTGGCTTTTGAGACCAAACATTCTAGGAAAAATAATTTTGCTCACAGCCTGCTGGATGATCCTCATTGCACTTGCACCTCTCTTGACATTTTACTTAATAGTCTTTCATCTCCTATTTCACCTCATTGTAGAACTCTCTTCTACTGGTAGTTATAGATAATAATTAGCAACTACCACAAAATTTGTGAGATAAAAAGATCGTCTTCTTTTGGGAGTTTCAATATTTATAGAATTCTCCATCAAATATTAAAACTTAACTTTGATTTTATATGAAGATGGTAATAGGATTATCTGTGGCCATGATTTTACTAGTACAAGAGTGCACAATTTTTGATAGATGAGTCAAATTTGTGAGGAAAGTGCTAAATTGAAACTTTAGGAATTGAGGGCTCAATTGGCAAAACTTTTTGGGCTTACTAGGTGAAACAATGTCATACAATTCTTTGTACCCAGAAATTGTTGTCAATTATTTTCACACATAAACTTTTGGCTTTTTTGATCAAAGGCAATATAAGATCTTATTTTCAAGAAACTTCAGCTGCAAACTCTCGACAGTGTGCTTCTCAGATCTAACTTTGAGACCACTTGTTGTGTCAAATACATGATTGGATGAATCATAAGGTGGCAACTTTCAGAAATTTTCAAAAAACAGGGCAAAACAAAGCGAAAGTATTTGTGTGGATATGTGGGGTTGCTTCTCCCGCAAATAATTATTGGATTTCTTGATTTTTAAGCCTATTTCTTTTTTTTATAAGGTTATGAAGTACATGTTTACATATGATTTTCTTTGCCATCTTCATGAGTTGTATTTTTTTGACTTCATTGGTACAATTTCTTAGTCTCTCAGCAATAAATTTACAACTGTTGCTTAGCTTGTACGGCAGTCCTGTAACATGAAAGGCTTCCTGATTTCTCTTCCCTAAGAAGATGTTTTAGAATTTTCTTGTTGTTTGATTCCATAACTTTGACCAAAATTACAAATTATCTTTTGACAATGTTGTTGAAGACTTGGAGTATTGAGCCTATATCCTTACCTGACAATTTAAGCTTTTGGATGAAACGGTTTACAGACATGGTATCAGGGTTTTCAATCATGAGTTTGAATCACACTTGCTCACATTTATCACCTAACAGCTCAAAGCTTTTGGGTAGAATGGATTCTTAATGAAGATTGTTTTTGTTATTATTGCAGCACTACCATTCACTTCTTGTAGAAGCCTTGCTTTAGTAGTTTCGTTTCAAGATTCAACCTGGTAGTTGGAGTTGCTTGGCCTGTCTTTTTTTTTTTTTTGTGATTAAATTTCCTGTTGGGAAAATTTTCTATTCCTAATTAATCATGGGTTTCCAAATTCTATAATGATTAGAAGTGTTAATAGTCTCTGCATATAGGGTTTACGGTATTTGGTTGGTTGTATTCTCTTCTGAAAAGGCAATCACTGAAGGGAGACCGGATCCTTGTCCTCTACATTCTGCATGGCTTAAGGAGTTAAATGTCGTCTAGTTATACTGTTAAATTGTGCCGTTGTATCTCTTAATTGATTCTTTTAGGAGTGCCTCTCATGACATTATCCTAACCATTGACGGTATACAGTATTGTAGCAAAAATGTCTTTGTGTCTTAGATATTTGTATTTTGGCAAAAGAATCCAATGCAAGTTGAGTTGACGACAAAAACAAGATCCAGCATGTATGTTTAGATTGGATTTATCTTGTAACTACCTGACAAAGGATACCAATAGACTTTATAAATTTGAGCGGGCATCAAACTTCTCTCTTTTGTCAATGTCATTGTAAAAAAATAAAGTCCTTGTAAGTTACCTAGGTTCATGAGTTAAATTTCTAAAAAAGTTACCCTCTAATTGTTTCCTTTTCAAGTTCTGGAAATGTTTTAGAGAAATTTTTTTTAAAAAATTATTTAATTTTTAAGTAAAGTAAATTAAATTTATATTAAATGTAAATAATTTTTTTTTAAAAAAAAGACTCAATGAAAATTATATATATATCTCAAAAAAAAAATAAATAAATATAATAAATAGAAAAAGATAATACCATAACTCTAAATTTAGTGATTAGATATTTACAATGAAGAGATTTATGCATCTAGTATAAAAAATAATCATTTAATTGTAGTGAGGATAATGGTAGGTAAAGGTCCTCATCTTTGAAAACAAATTAGACAAATAAGAGGATTAATGGGACATTGTTACATTAATGAAACATCAATATCTAGCAAAGGTTGTGTTTTTTTACAACTCATTTTCACAAGTAATTTTTTTAAGTGTAATTGTTAACAAAATATTCCAACTTCACATAATAAACTTCATTACATTAACATGAAAACATGAAAACCTCCTTCATATCTATATTTTTCATGATTTAGTTTAATTAAATAATTAAGTCAAATAGAGAAAAAAAAATATGTGAATTATTTGTTAAAAAAAAATATTATATTATTTGTCATTTCAAAATTTAATAAAATATTATATATTTTTTTATTAAAATTTTATTTCATATGTCATCAATAATAAGATTAGATTAGCCTATTAGACAATGAGATCAAATTAATCAATTTATATGCTATGATTTCCCAAATATACCTTAAACTAATGCTTACGACAATAATTTTTTTAAAATCTACATTTGAAACTTTAATTAGATTGGAGAACAAATTAAATATGTATGTATTTTTTTTTTATACATCTATAACTAAAACTCTAATTTTATAAGCATTCGAAAGAGACTTAATTTATCAAATTAAAGGTAGTTAATTGTTGAATAATAGTATCTTACAATATATATATATATATACATATATATTGAAAAAAAATTATAATTCATGTTTTCAATCTTCTTCATTAGGAATGCTATTAAGTTAAATACAAAGACTTTTTTCTTCACTTTTAAGTCATATACAAAGACCTTTATTACACGACGTGTGTAGTTGACTCTATGATTATAAAGTTGACTCTTTTTTGGTCAATTAGGAAGGGACTCATGAAATGTTTAATAAGATGCATTAAGGATAGTAATGGGATGTTAATAAATGAGATAAAAAAAATTTTCTTCTCATTTGATTCTTATTCTATCTAGTAACTACACCGATTTAACCATTTATTTTGTTGTCATTTGTGAAATTGATGCTTCTCATTTGGTCTACCTTTCATTACATGACATGTGCTTCTCATTTGGTCCACCATTACATGGCATATGCTTCCCATTTGCTCTACCTTTCATTACATGGCAAGTGGTTCTCATTCGGTCTATCTTTCATTACACGGTATGTGCTTCTCATTTGGTTTACCTTTCATTGCATGGCATATGCTTCCTATTTGGTCTACCTTTCATTATCCAACAAGTGGTTCTCATTTGGTCTATCTTTCATTACACGGTATGTGCTTCTCATTTGGTTTACCTTTCATTACATGACATGTGCTTCTCATTTGGTCCACCATTACATGGCATATGCTTCCCATTTGCTCTACCTTTCATTACACGGCAAGTGGTTCTCATTTGGTCTATCTTTCATTACACGGTATGTGCTTCTCATTTGGTTTACCTTTCATTACATGGCATGTGCTTCTCATTTGGTCCACCATTACATGGCATATGCTTCCTATTTGGTCTACCTTTCATTATCCAATAAGTGGTTCTCATTTGGTCTATCTTTCATTACACGGTATGTGCTTCTCATTTGGTCTACCTTTCATTACACGACATGTGCTTCTCATTTGGTCCACCATTACATGGCATATGCTTCCCATTTGGTTTACTTTTCATTACACGGCAAGTGGTTCTCATTTGGTCTATCTTTCATTACACGGTATGTGCTTCTCATTTGGTCTACCTTTCATTAAACAACATGTGCTTCTCATTTGGTCCACCATTACATGGCATATGCTTCCCATTTGCTTTACCTTTCATTACACAGCAAGTAGTTCTCATTTGGTCTATCTTTCATTACACGATATGTGCTTTTCATTTGGTTTACCTTTCATTACATGGCATGTGCTTCTCATTTGGTCCACCATTACATGGCATATGCTTCCTATTTGGTCTACCTTTCATTATCCAACAAGTGGTTCTCATTTGGTCTATCTTTCGTTACACGATATGTGCTTCTTATTTGGTCCACCATTACATGGTATATGCTTCCCATTTGCTCTACCTTTCATTACACGGCAAGTGGTTCTCATTTGGTCTATCTTTCATTACACGACATGTGCTTCTCATTTGGTTTACCTTTCATTACATGACATGTGCTTCTCATTTGGTCCACCATTACATGGCATATGCTTTCTATTTGGTCTACCTTTCATTATCCAACAAGTGGTTCTCATTTGGTCTATCTTTCATTACACGGTGCTTCTCATTTGGTCTACCTTTCATTACACGACATGTGCTTCTCATTTGGTCCACCATTACATGGCATATGCTTCCCATTTGGTTTACTTTTTCATTACACGGCAAGTGGTTCTCACTATCTTTCATTACACGGTATGTGCTTCTCATTTGGTCTACCTTTCATTAAACAACATGTGCTTCTCATTTGGTCCACCATTACATGGCATATGCTTCCCATTTGCTTTACCTTTCATTACACGGCAAGTGGTTCTCATTTGGTCTATCTTTCATTACACGGTACATGTGCTTCTCATTTGGTTTACCTTTCATTACATGGCATGTGCTTCTCATTTGGTCCACCATTACATGGCATATGCTTTCTATTTGGTCTACCTTTCATTATCCAACAAGTGGTTCTCATTTGGTCTATCTTTCATTACATGGTATGTGCTTCTCATTTGGTCTACCTTTCATTACACGACATGTGCTTCTCATTTGGTCCACCATTACATGGCATTTGCTTCCCATTTGCTTTACCTTTCATTACATGGCAAGTGGTTCTCATTTGGTCTATCTTTCATTACACGGTATGTGCTTCTCATTTGGTCTACCTTTCATTACATATGTGTGAAAGTGATCTACCTTTCATTATCCAACAAGTGGTTCTCATTTGCTTTTCATATTGTGAAAGTCATTTTGTAATAATAATACATTTTCTTTTTAGTATAATCTTCCAAGGCTTGAAAATTGGTCTTATTTTTATGTCTTAATTTGTTCTATTATTGCATTTCAAAGCATTGCTTGCTATGGTAATTGTGGTATATCATTGGGTTTTCTAGACTACTATATTATTTTTGACAAGATTTGTATATTTATTTTTTGTTTGCATTATACATTTTTTTTAATAATACAAGAATGGGTCCTTTTGGACTATATCATTGTGGAAATTAGAGAGGTTAAAAGTCAAGTTTTTGACACGCTTTGGAAATTAGAGAGGTTATATAAGTCAAGTCTTGGACACACTTTGGAAAAATCTAAGTCTACATTAGATCATGAACATCAGTTACATTATTCATACTTTAAGTTAAGGTCTTCTTTGAACATAAAATAATTGTATCAAATGCACTGTGTACAACTGCAACCTACTTCCCTCTACATTTAATACATAATTGCATACAACTGCAACCCACTTCTGTCCACATCATTCCTTCTTTTTCCACTAATTTAATTTTAGTTCAAACAAAAACCATGCTTAGATCACAAAAATGATTAGCCATATATAGTACAAGCTTGAACACAAAATATTAAAAATTATTAATCAATAATAATGGTTAAAAATAGAAATTAATTGAAGAAAAAAATGTAAATATAATAGAAAAGTACTCAAAAAGGAATTCTGCTTACTTCCTTAACACTTTGACCTAAATTTTTGCAGAAAAAGAAAAATCTAAATCTTAGATTTTTCCACAATCACGCATGTATGTATTTGGTCAAACACTAGACATTAATTGTAGGAATCCTGCGATGAAGTCTTTCAATAACATTTTTTCGCGTGATAATGATGATTTTTCTTTTTTAGGATGGACACGCGAATTGAACGCAAAGCTTAAATATGAATTCGTATTATTAAATTCTAATCGTTAATATGTTCTAATATAAATGATAAAATAACTACAACAAATAATTTAAATGGAGTGATGTGAACTTTGTCTAATTTTTGGGTCCAATTTTTGTGTTCATGTAATAGAACTCTTTGCAATAAGGCTAGACACATGATATGACAAATAACACAATAAATGAGATCATTTCATGTTTACAATGTTATTTTATAATGACGGACTATATATTAAAAATGAGGTTGGAAGAAATCTAAGAGGGGAAGATTTAAAATTCATTGATGTCTATGCTTTATTAGAGTTTGGAAAATTGAAACTTTAGGATTTTAAGTATAAAATTTAAATTTTTGCTTAAAAAAGGAAAAAAAAAAAAGTACAGAGTTCAATTACAAAGAGCAAAAATAATTGGAAACTGAAACTACCAACATGATAAAATTCTATATGCAAAAACTATTAACAGTTCAAAATATTGTAGAATTTGGACACCATAGATTAATTAGAAATAGAAAAATCTGTCATTCATGGTTTAACACTTCAATTCAAGTATTCATTTTTTTTGTAGTGTGTGTGTGTGTATTAAGCTTATGATATTGGTGTGTCTAGTGACATACTTCTTACATTTTAATTTATTTTGTATATATAATGGTTCATCTTCCACATGATTTCCACATTATTCATTATTGCTAAAGTTATAAATTTAATGACAACATTTTAGTACTCTAACACCTCTTTCATCTCCTAATAAATAAAATTATTAATCTTCCATACTCAAAAATTTTTTGGATCACTTTCCTCTCTTAATATATTTATCTACTCCTTTTGTGGGCTCTTTTGTTTTTGAAGACCATCTTTCCCCTCTTTGCATCATGTCTTTTTAACTAGCATAAGAATTTTTTTTTTTTTAAAAAAACATGTTGATGTTTCTACACCTTTAATTGTTTTAACAAGACATTTTATACATTTAAATATGTGAATTTCAAATTTATTTATTTTTTATGTGTTCACATCTAATGCAATTTTTCAAAATAAAATCATATATTTTGCTGGATTTATGTTGCAAGTTTATTTCAAAACAAAATTTTAGTGAGGAGGTGTGTTTACATTATCATTATTGCCTATTTAAATCCAAGAGGGGAAGATTTAAGCCTTATTGATGTTTATAATTTATTATAGTTTGGAAAATTGAAACTTTACAATTTTAAATATGAAATTCAAGTTTTTGCTCAAAGAAAGGAATAAAAGTATGAAATTCAAATTTATATCATTTAGCATTTACTAAATAAATTAGAAAAGTAAAAGAATTAGAAAACAAAAATGTCAGTGTGAAAAAAAAATATTTTTCTTAGATAAGAAATCATATGTATGGATTGTTTTACATGCTAAAATATTTTGATAGCAGTTTTAGCGGGTTCAAAGGCACCGCAGGACTGTTACGGCACCGATGTGACAGTGATGCTTCTCATTTGCTCTACCTTTTATGGCACGGCATGTGGATCTGAGTCTGGCATTACGAAATTGACTCCTTTTCATGTGTTGTTCTATATATAGGTGCCCCCGGCAATTACAATGGTGTGCGCAAAAATTAAAAAAACTTTTCAGATTTTTCTTTTTGTGCTTTTTCTATTATCTCTCTGAAAAGGCAATTACTGAAGGGAGACCGGATCCTTGTCCTCTACATACTGCATGGCTTAAGGAGTTAAATGTTGTGTAGTTATGCAGTTAAATTGTGCAGTTGTATCTCTGAATTGATTTTTTTGGGAGTGCCTCTCATGACATTATCCTAACCGTTCATGATACACAGTACTGTAACAAGAATGTCTTTGTACCTCGGATATTTGTATTTTCATATAAGAATCCAATTCAAGTTAAGTTGGTGACAAAAACAAGATCCAGCATATATGTTTAGATTGGATTTATCTTGTAGTTACCTGACAAAGGACATACCAATAGACTTTAGAAATTTGAGCGGGCATTGAACTTGTCTATTCTGTCCACGTCATTGCCAAAAATAGAGTCCTTGCAAGTCACGTAGGGCAATGAGTCAAATCTCAAAAAAAACCATTCCTCAATTGCTTCTTTTTCAAGTTTGAGACGTGCTTTTGAAAAATTCAAGTATTTTATTAGAAAATGAGCATTAGTTTTACCATTTGTGTGTCAATATTTACAATATTAAATAAAGAGAAATTTTTAATTTTACTCAATTGTTAAGTAAATTAAGTTGAATTTATTTTAAGTGTAAGCGAAAATTTTAAAAAAAAAAAAAAAATGATATTCAATTTAAATAAAATAATAAATTTATATAATTTAAAATTATGTATACAATATTTCTAGAAAGATAAATAACTAAATAAATAAATATAACAAATATAAGATAAAAATATCATAACTTTAAATTATAAATAATCATTTAATTGTAGTGAGGACAATGGTAGGTCAAGGTTATTTCCTTGAACACAAAATAGCAAAATCAATGATTAGTGTAACATTGTTGCATTAATGAAGCATTAAATCTACCGGAGGTTGTGTCTTTCTTACAACTTATTTTTACAAACATTTTTTTGTAATTGTAATTGTTGAAAAAATATTCCAAATTTGCAAAATAATTCCATTACATTAACATGAAAGTCCATTTATATCTATAGTTTTCATGATTTGGTTTGATTAAATAGCTAAGGCAAATATAAAAGAAGTTGCAATAAAAATAAATAAATAAATAAGTTTTTTGTTAAGAAAATCATTGCATTATATTTCACTTCAAAATTTAATAAAATACTATATATATTTCACTAAAATTTTATTTCACATGTCATTAATAATGGATTAAACTAGCCTATTATCTAATGAAATCAGATTAATCAATTTATAAGCTATGGTGTCTCAAACATACCTTAAACTAATACCTATGACAATGATTCTTTAAAATCTACATTTAAAACTTTGACTAGATTGGAGAGCAAAATAAATGTGTAGGTTTTTTATTTTTTGGTACATCTATAATTAAAATTCAAATTTTATGAGCATTCAAAGGAGACTTATTTTATCAAATTAAAGGTAGTTATTGTTGAGTCATAGCATTGATGTAATCATTGATTTTGTTGTCGTATTATGAAAGTAATGATTCTCATTTGGTCTACATTTCATTACACAGCAAGTGCTTCTCATTTGGTCTATCTTTCATTACCCGACATGTGTTTCCCATTTGGTCTACCTTTTATTACATGGAAATTGCTTCTTATTTGGTCTACCTTTCATTACATGGCAAGTGTTTCACATGGGGTCTATCTTTTATTACACGACATATACTTCTCATTTGGTCTACCTTTCATTACACAACATGTGTTTCCCATTTGGTCTACCTTTCATTATATGTCAAGTGCTTCACATTGGGTCTATCTTTCATTACACGACATATACTTCTCATATGGTCTACCTTTCATTACACGACATGTGTTTCCCATTTGGTCTACCTTTCATTACATGGCAAGTGCTTCTCATTTGGTCTACCTTTCATTGCACAACATGTGTTTCCCATTTGGTCTACCTTTCATTACATGGCAAGTGCTTCTCATTTGGTCTACCTTTCATGATTTGGTTTGATTAAATAGCTAGGGCAAATATGATAAACAATTGAAATAGAGAAAAAAAATTATTTGTAAAAAAAAAATCATTGCATTATATTTTACATCAAAGTTTAATAAATACTACATATATTTCACTAAAATTTTATTTCACATGTCATTAATGATGGATCGAACTAGCCTATTATACAATGAGATCACACTAATCAATTTATAAGTTATGGTGTCTCAAACATACCTTAAATTAATATCTATGACAATAATTTCTTTAAAATGTATGTTTGAGACTTTGACTAAATTAGAAAGCAAAATAAATATGTATGTTTTTTTGGGGGGTACATCTATAATTAAAACTCAAATTTTATAAGTATTCATAAGAGACTTAATTTATCAAATTTAAGGTAGTCATTGTTGAGTCATAGCATCTCACAACACACACACACACACACAAAAAAAAAAAAAAAAGGAAAAATTATAATTCATGTCTTCAATCTTTTTCGTTAGGGATGCTACTAAGTCGAATATAAAGATTTTTTCCCCTCTTCTAAGTTATCTACAAAGACTTTAATTACTTGGCATGTGTAGTTAACTCTATCATTACAAAATTAACTTCTTTTTGATCAATTAGGAAGGGACTCATGACATGTTTAGCAAGATGCATTAAGGATAGTAATGGGATGTTAACAAATTAGATATAAAGACTCTTATTCTCATTTAATTCTTATTCTGTCTAACAATTGCACTGAGGTAACCACTAATTTTGCTATTATATTGTGAAAGTGATATTTCTTATTTGGTTTACCTTTCAATACACAACATATCTTTTCCATTTGGTCTATACCTTTCATTACACGACAATTGCTTCTCCTTTGTTCTACCTTTCATTACATGACAAGTGCTTCTCATTGGGTTTATCTTTCATTACACGGCATGTGCTTCTCATTTTGTCTACCTTTCATATTGTGAAAGGGATGCTTCTCATTTTGTAATAATAATACATTTGTATTTTTAGTATACTTTTCTAAGAATTCAAAATTAGTCTTATTTTTATATTTTAATTTGTTCTATTATTAGATTTTAGAGCATTGATTGTCATGGTAATTGTGTATATCATTAGGTTTTCTATAATACTATATTATTTGTGGTATATCTATAATACTACCTTTTTTTTATTTTTAACAAGATAAAAAAAATGACAAAAAAATTAATTATTTGTTAATGAGATACAAAATAGACCCAAAACATTTTCATTAAAATTTTCTTTATATCAGCAATTTTCATCGTTTTGTAAAGTTAAATAACTATATCAAATGTACAAGAGAACAAAATTGACAAACAAATTAATTATTTGTTAAGGAAATCATAACTAAGTCATGAGTTCTTCTATTTTGACAACTAAAGATATTGGTTGTAAATTTTTGATTTAATTGGTTTGCATCTAATCACATTGAATGTAAAATGAAAATCTTTGGGATGGACTAACTTATCTTATAACTAAAGTATGAGAAAAAGGAATTTAAAAAAAAAAATGACATATAACTAAAATGAAGAAACTTTGGGGATTGAGATAATATTACAAAATTAAAGATATTGGTTGTAAATTTTTTTTTGATAACAGTTTTAGCAGGTTCAAAGGCACCACAGGGGTGTTACTACACCGATGTAACAGTGATGCTTCTTAATTGGTCTACCTTTTATGACACGGCATGTGGATCTGAGTCTGGCATTGCAAAATTGACTCCTTTTCATGTATTGTTCTATATATAGGTGCCTCGACAATTACAATGGTGTGTGCAAAAATTAAAAGAACCTTTCAGATTTTTCTTTTTGTGCTTGTTAATTTGCGTGACAATGGAGTTCTCCTTTTCTAGGAAGCATGTGTTGTGGGTTCTGATCACTTTAATATGCTTAAGTGGTTATGAGAGTTGCCTAGAGGAAGAGAGGTTGGGTTTATTAAGTATCAGGGACTACTTCGAGTCAAGTGGGGTGAGGACAGAGCTTGCGTTTCCTTCCTGGACTGATGATCTGGCATCTGACTGCTGCAGCTGGGAACGAGTCAAGTGTAATAGCACCACTGGCCGAGTGATTGAGCTCTTTCTCAATAACACCAGCCTCGAACCACATGTCTTTGCTAGTGATGTTCAAAGAATTTGGTTTCTAAATGTGTCATTGTTTCTTCCTTTCGAGGAGTTGCACAATCTAGACTTGCATGAGAATTGGTTTAATGATTGCTACCAGAATCATGGTACATACGACACTTTTTTATTTTTCCTTCTTTGCCTCTTGTTTTCATGTATGCAGTGATTCCAAACCCACACAGATCTGTAGACATAGTTGAGTTAGCTTCTATTACACAGGAGACTTTTGAGTTAAAAATTGTTTTGATGTCTTAATCGGGAAAGTGATGATTATTTATTAGTTCGATTGTTTCTAAGATTTACTTGTCTTGTAAATGCATAAATGAGAACGTGGTCCCTGTAAGTGGCAGAAACATAATCATTCTGCATTTATTTGAGGGATTTGTTGCATAACCAAGAAAATTTCTCCTGCAGGTTTTGAGAAGATTTCCATTTTGAAGAAGTTGGAAGTCCTAGATCTTTCAATGAATAACTTCCAAAACAATATTCTACAGGCTCTAGGTGAAATTACATCTATGAGGACTCTGAACCTAAGCTTCAACAACTTTGGAGGATCTTTCCCCGTTAAAGGTACTTAAAAACATATACAACATTATCTTTTATCAAACATTTTAAAAAAAAAATTCAATTAATTCTTTTAGTTATTTATCCTTTTAAATTTCAAATTGCAATTTTATTAGTGAAAAACATTCTTAAGTAATGATCCAAAAAAATTAAACAAAACACCCTCTTAGACATATATCATGTACGTGTCTCAAATAACTCACGAATCCCTCTCTCTTGATGATAAGCAAAAAAACATTCTTAAGTAGTGATTCCAAAAATTAAATGAAATACCCTCTTAGACATATAACTCACAAATCCCCTTTTGTTGATGATGAAAAATTAAGTTTGAATTTTAATAATATGATTGTAAATTTTTGTTTTGATCAATTTTAGTCAAATCATATATGAAGTGAGTAAAATGAAATTTATAAAATGTAAGAAATTTATCTTGTCACATAGAATAAATTTGACAAAAGGATAGTAAACAAAGATAAAAGATCTAACATATAATTTGAAACTTTATGAACATATAATAAAAGGTGTGCATTACTAAAATTTGACTCAGCTTCAAAGAGAAGAAAAGAAAAGAAAAAAATAGAGAGAAATTGAAACAATTTGTAACACGATAAACTTAGAGTGGAGAATTTTATTCAAATGTGGCCACTAAGACATAAGGTCTCCATACTAACACCTATGACCATAATCTCCTTACGATCTACATTTAAGACTTTTTTTTCTTTTATTGAGTAATACATTTAAAACTTTTTTTAAATTAAAGAGTAAGATGAATGCAAGTCAATTTTTTTACTATATTTTGAATTAAAACTCATATTTTATAATTATTTGAAAAAGACCCTTTTTTTAACTTAATTTATCTTTAACTTGTCAAATCAAACCTTGTTGATAGTTGAGTCATATACAAAAACCAATATAAAAAGAGAATTATAAAGAAAATAAAAAATAAAAGATATTTTTCTTGCATACAATATAAAGTAAAAGACAATTTTGGCTGTATTCAAAAAAAGAAAAAGAAAATGATAAATATAACAACAAAATGGGCATAAAAATCGAGTGCAACGAAAAGCCTTAACATTTGTGGGGTTTTACAATTGGATGCTTAACTAGAAGTTAGATTAATTTTCATTTGTTGTTTTGCATGTACGTATGTGCCTCAGAAATTGGCATATAGTTAATGCAAAAATTAGAAGGTGGGCTTCTTTTACTTATCCTTCTTTGCCTCTTGTTTTCATATGCAACTGGTAGAAACATAATTATTCTGCATTTATTTAAGAGATTTGTAGTATAACCAAGAAAATTGTTCCAGCAAGTTTTGAGAAGATTTCAAGTTTGAAGAAGTTGGAAGTTCTAGATCTTTCACACAATGCCTTTCAAACCAATATCCCAAAGTACTTGGGTGAAATCACATCTCTGAGCACTTTGAACCTAAGTTTCAATGGATTTGAAGGATCTTTCCCAATCAAAGGTACATAGAAACATATATAGCACCATCTTTTATCAAACATTTTTGTTATCGAAAAAAAATTCATTTAATTCTTTTAATTATTCATCCTTTTAAATTGAAACAATTAGTAACATGCTAGGTAAGGTTGACAATTTTATTCAAATGTGACTACTAGAGACATAAAGTCTCCACACTGATGCTTATGACCATAATTTTCTTGAAATCTACATTTAAAACATGTTATTTTTTCTTGAGTAATACATTGAAGACTTTGATTAAATTTAAAAGCAAGACAAACACATGTCATTTTTTTTCCATATATTTTGAATTGAAACTTACATTTTATAAGCATTTGAAGCCTAATTTCTTCACTTTTAAACTTAATTTATCTTTTGCTAGTTCAACTAAACCTTGTTGATTGTTGAGTCATATCATTTAAGTACAAAAACCAATATAAAAAGAGAATTATAAATAAAATAAAAAATAAAACATATTTTTCTCAAATTTGGTATAAAGCAAAAGTCAGTTTTGTTGTACTAAAAAAAGGTGAAGGAAAGATAAATATAACAACTAGATCGACATAAAATTACTAAAGGTATAGCCCTTTAACTTCAATTTTTGCATTTTGATTGGGTGAAATTGACCTTATAGTCAAAAACTTCTTTATTTCGCAATGTGTGTGCACGAAATTAGTACATATATGTTTTCATTTTTCTATGGAACAATTGTTATTTGTCCTCAGAGTTAAAAGCTATCAAACACTTGGAGACTTTGGATTTAAGCTATAATGATCTTAGTGATCCCCCAAAGGTCCAAGGTAAAGACATCATTCTTTTTCTTTTCCTTTCTTTAATTTCTTTTTGTTTTGTCATTATAAAAGGTAAATAATATTAGTTTTTTTAGAAACTTTTGGAGGTACTGGTACTTCCTTTTTATACAATAATATTGACAAACTCATAAATGTGTTTGGGGAATAATTATTAAACATTTTATGTATTCTAGATTTTAAGTTGTGGAAGAATTTGATAATACTAAATCTAGAAGGCAACATATTCAATAGCAGCATCCTACCCTTTGTAAGTACCCTTACATCACTTAAGGCACTGAATCTTGGCTGGAACAATTTGGGGGCATCTGTTTCTGCAATAGGTATTGTGATTCTTTGAATTTAATTTTTTTTGTTTCTTTTCATTTTCCTTGGAGTCACAGTACTATGTTATTGTAACACACCTTTTTTTTTTTTTTTATTTCTTTTCGATAGAACTAGCTTCTTTGGAAAACTTAGAACAATTGGACATGAGTTACAATGGTTTAAAGAATCTTGAAGGAATTGTTGATGGCCTATCAAGATTTCAAAAGTTGGAGGTGTTGAGACTTGATCGAAACAACATCATGAAGAGCAGTGTTAAATTGTTGGGTGCTATGACATCTCTGAAGAATCTCGGTCTTTCGTATTGCAGCCTAAACGGAGTCTTCCCAGCACAAGGCATGTAAAAAGTAACTCAGACAATGAATTTTAGAATTGCTTTCTCTTACTTAATTTATTGTTCCTTTCATATATATTTGCAGATTTAGCAAGCTTGAAGAACTTAGAAATTTTAGATCTTTCTGGGAATTACCTAACAATGCTACCAGGTATTACTTGCTCCATTTCATAGGATTTTTATGTGTTTGATGAGTGCATTTGTTGAAAAACTTCATTTAATTCATTAGAAAACTTTGATTAACAATGAAAAGAGAAGAAGAAGAAAAACATGAAGAAGGAGAAAACACCATAACCACACTACTATTAGAAAAAAAGAAACAAGAAGAATGAGAAGCAAAGACATTTAACCTTATGGACCCCACCATAAATCTTTGACATTAGGAAGGTCATCAAAGTATACCACAAAACTATGAACCTTATAAAATCCTCATTATGGGCAATCTTTATAGCTCATCTTCAATAGCATCATTCTTTTCCTCAAATTGCCCCCAAATCTTTTTTTTTCTTTTAAGAAAAAATGCCCCAAACTAAGTCCACCTGCACATGCTCCACACTCACAACCCCATCTTTTTTTAGCCTTTATCATATGCTCCCTTCAAGTTGTTGCCTAAATTTATTGCTAGTTCAAATTAAATCTCTAATCTTTTTCTTTTTCTTTTTCTCCATTGTTTCTTTTTTTTTTTTTCCTTCAATTGACAAGTATCCTTCACATTTACTAGGAATTTAATATCTTGTATAAGGTACCAATGCTTACTTGAATTGTCACACTTATACTTGTTTTACCCTCATAGTTTTCTTGTAATGCTACCCATAAATATTTTCCTTCTCTAAATCTCATCAAATTGTGGGCACCTATTATTTATAAAAGCATTCTTAGCCTTTTTCTATAAAAAGTAAACTTTTTTGGCAATAAACATTGTAAAGTATTGATTACATAGTTGTATGAAAGATGAATAATAATTAATATAAATAGAATTAGCCTGTCCTACACAATTTATTTTCCCTTTAATATATATCAATGGATTTAGCAAGCTCAGAGAACTTAAAAATTTTGGATTTTTCTTCAAATGGCCTCCATGGATCCCTAACATTGTTGCCAAGCATTGCTTGCTCTTTTCCATAGGGATTTTGTGAGTTTAAAGAGAACAAGTGTTGAAATCCTTCATTTGATGCTTGTGAAAATTGCAAAAACCCTTATTTCCTTGAATTTGGTTTTTGTTTTAATTTTTTTTTTTAAGTTGCCTTGCTAAATACTTCTTTTACCCTCACAATTTCTTTTAATACTACACCATAAACTTTTTCCTTCTCTAAAATTCATCAAAATTTAAGCATCATTTGTTTATAAAAGTATTCCTAGCCTTTCTTTATAATTAAAGAACTTTTTCAACAATAAACATTATAAAGCATGCAATCACATGAAAAATGAATATGTGGTTACTTATTTGGAAAAAAATATAAAATTGATAATATTTTTAATTAAACAATAATTTAAAGGTTTCAAAACATAAAACTTGTAAGGAACAATTGTATTATTTTGAATTAGTAATATGATTTTTTCTTGCTAAAAAAATGTATCATTTCATATTTTTCTATATATGTATTATAATTTTTTATATTTGTACATGTAAATTTTCCTTATGAAGAAAGAAATATAGACTGCCAATGTTCATGTCCATGTATATTCTCTACCATTATTCTTTTACCTTTTTGTTGCATATAACACGAGGCCAAGGAATTGGCTTTTATGCAACATATGTAGGCTCTGGTCTTTAAAAATTTATGATTATATCATTAAACATTATAATTCATCATTGACATTAGACTAATTTTAGGCCTCCATGGTCAAACCCAGTGAAGCTATGAGTTTTGGCATAATATTTTGTCAAATGCTAAATTGGATTAATGTTTTTTTAAATTCTTTTATGGATTTAACCAATTTTTAAATATATATTTTTTTTTATTTTGGGGACAGATCTCAACCTAATCACTTCACTCAAAGCTTTATCTTTAGCTAACAACAATTTGAATGGATCATTGGCCCAAGAAGGTAGTTGTTAACACTTTACCAATAGTTGAAAGTAGTAATCACCTTTTGCCTTATATGGAAAATGCTAAATGTTGTACCATTATCTATTTCAGGTTTGTGTGCACTTAAGAACCTTCAAGAATTGGATCTCAACAACAATAATCTTAGTGGAATTATTCCAACTTGTTTTGGCAAATTAACATCTCTCAAACTCTTAGACTTGTCATCAAACAAACTTGAAGGGGACATTTCATCATTTTCAATTGCTACTCTCAGATCCCTTGAATATATTGATCTCAGAAATAATCTCTTTTTTGTGGTCAATTCTCTTTTTACTCAATTGCCAATCACACAAATCTTAAAGTGTTGTTATTATCAAGTAATAGCAATAAGCTACAGGTCCAAACTCATTATCCATATGACTGGCTACCTACAATTCAGCTTAAAGTTATTGGGATGTCAAACTGTAGACTTAACAATATTCCCTATTTTCTCACTCAGCAAACTAAGCTGAGAGTCATTGATCTCTCCCACAATAATCTCACAGGAACCTTCCCCATTTGGTTGTTTGAAAACAATACCCAATTAGAGTTTTTAAGTCTTAGAAATAACTCTTTTATTGGTTCATTTCATTTATCCTCCAATTCTAGCTTTGGCCTAAAGTATATAGATATCTCAGACAATCACTTTCATGGAAAGCTTCAACAACATGTTGGCAGTATTATTCCAATTGTAAAAGCATTTAATCTTTCAACAAATGCTTTTAATGGTAGCCATTCCATTCACTATTGGAAGCTTGCATTATTTGTCCCTTTTAGATCTATCCAACAACATGTTTTCAGGAGAAATTCCAGATACTTTGCTGGCAAATTCCTCTCATTTGGAAATTTTGGAGCTCTCAAACAATCAATTAAGTGGTGAAGTGCCAAAGACAAAGTCCAATCAAACTTCATTATCATCCTTGCACCTAAGTGGAAATTGGTTTACTGGCACTCTATCAAATTGGATCTCTCATTATCCAAGCCTAATCTGTTTGGATATAAGTGAGAATGGCATATCAGGTAAAATTCCCAGCTTCATTTGGAATTTGAGTTTAGTAAACCTGAACATGGCAGCTAATAAGCTTGAAGGAGCAATTCCATGTGAATTGTCTACATCCAAGTTAAACCTTCTTGATATTTCTTATAACAATCTTTTGGGCAATCTTCCTTCTTGCTTAAAAGGGTCATCAGAATTAAAGCATTTAAACTTGGAAGGGAATGGATTCATAGGTACAATTCCAGAAACATTATTCAATTCTTCTAATATGATGATGTTGAATATTGGGAGAAATTTTTTTTCTGGTGAAATTCCAACATCAATTGGGAATTTGTCCTATTTAAGAGTTCTTTTACTAAGAGGAAATAATTTGAGAGGTTTGCTACCAAAAGAACTCTGCCAGTTGAATGAACTAGGCATATTGGATCTCTCACATAACTCATTTTCTGGACCAATGCCAAGTTGTTTTAGCCGCATCTCTTTTGGAAAGGTGACTAAAGATGCATCTGATTTTGCACAGTATGTTGGGGGGCTATACAAATCTTTTGAGATGTCCTACAATTTCCAAAGTAAATTATCCAATAGAGAGTTTGTGATTGAAGGCTCATATAGTTTCTTCATGGAAAAAGCTCGAGTTGCTTTAGTGACAAAAGCTATATCCAATGTATACAACGGCTGGCATCTTGAATTGATGTCTGGATTGGATTTATCATGTAACCAGCTAATAGGGGAATTACCAGTAGAACTTGGAAATTTAAGCTCAATATTGTCGTTAAACTTGTCTCATAATCAGTTGACTGGCTCAATTCCAAGAGCTTGGGAAAATTTTGGGCAAATTGAGAGCCTTGACCTTTCTCACAACAAACTGAGTGGAGAAATTCCTTCGGAATTGATTAGTTTTCACTTTCTAGAGGTTTTTAGTGTGGCTTACAATAACTTCTCAGGTAGGCTTCCAGACATGAAAGGACAATTTTCCACATTTGATAACAAAAGCTATGAAGGAAATCCATTTCTTTGTGGACCTCCATTGGATACAAGTTGTAGTACTGATGTACCAAAAGTCCCACCATCTTCTGATGCAAGCAATGAAAAATGGCATGACATCATTGATCCAGTGTCCTTCTTAGCAAGTTTCATGGCATCCTACCTCATATTCTTATTGGGTTTCGTGGCTGTTCTTTATGTCAACCCTTATTGGCGACGGAGGTTGTTCTTAATCATTGAGAATTTCATAGATGATTGTCATTTCATGGTTTTTTATACTATTCCCAAATTGTTCACTAAAGTAGTTAAAAAGTCATATTTTGCCTAATTATTTTGCTAAATTATGTATTTACAGACATAGTAGTACTTTATGTGGTGGTTAGACAAGTAGTTCTTGAAGTTTCTTACTATCTCCATATTGTTGCACTGCATGTCATGTTTCTATGAATATTGGATGTTGAGAAAGAGTTGGATTCTAAATAAACAAACTAGATTAGATGTATATCAAATTGGATACATATTATACTAGATATGTAGTAAGTTTCTTGCAACTTGACTATTGAAATATAAGCACCATATATGCATAAACAACAAATAAATATTGCAACAAAACACCTTACCTCATTATTAATAATAGCTAGGAAGTAGGCAATAGCCCCGAAGAAATACTGCAATGAAACACCTTACCTAGTTAATAATAATTAGGAAGAGGGCAATAGACCTGAAAAAATCACAAAATCTTTTTCTTCTATAGCAACATCAAATGTAAAACTATTGCAAAAACAAGTTTTCAAAGGTTGGACACATGAAATGACAAATAATAATGTAGATTAGTTTATTTCAAGTTAACTGTAAATTTATAATGATGGACTATATTAAAAATGGTGTTGTAAGAAAACAAAAAAGGAAGATTTAAGGTTCATTAATGTCTATGATTTATTAGTTTAGGAAATTGAAGCTATAGGATTTTAAGTATGGAATTCAATTTTTTGCTCAAAAAAAGTTTGGAATTCAAATTTGTGTCATTGAGCATTTATTGAATAAATTATAAAAAGCAATGGAAATTAGAAAATAAAAGTATATTTATATAAAATTATTATAATAATAATACAAATGAACCTTTACCTTAATAGTAACATACCCATTCCCTCATAATTAAGGGAAGGGGTTCATTGCTATTTTCAATCTCAAAAGGTGTTATATTTCTAAATGATTCAAAGTTGAATATAGTGAATTTGAAAAATTGTCTCTAGTACACCAATTGATTATTTGACTATCTAGTTCACCAATTCTTTGATTGATTTTGACCAAGGCGATTTTTAGATTATAATCAGACCAAAGACCAAATTGATTTCTAAATTTTTTTAGTCAAGCTAGCTGGTTTAGTTTGATTCTCAAAACTTTAGTTGAAAATTTCCAACTCTTATCTATGATTATTAATAGTGGCTATTGTCCTTGGCATCTATTGAGGACCTCCTTGATTAATGTCAATATCAAAAATATTTAGTTGTCACAATTAAACATATTTTCAAGCTAGGCTAACCATCAAATAATGTTCCAATTCTATTTAATAATTAGGAGGAAAAAATCTTGACATTACAAGTCTTGCAAGAAAGGCAAGCACAAGTACAAATGTTATTATAAGCTAAGTGTCCCAAGCATATTTCGTAATAGTATCTAAATTAACTCACAAGTACCCCTCTCTTAATAACCAACAATAGAGTTTGGATTTGACAAAATGAGATAGTAAATTTTTTGTTTATATAGGTTTTACTCTAATCATGTACAAAGCAAGAGTAAAATGGAAATTCTAACATGGAAGAAGTTTATTTTTTCACTTAGTATAAATCCAACAAAAAATGTAAACAAAAATGAAAGGGTATAATATAAAAGTTGTAACTGAAGGGACTAAGAGAATGGAGACAAAAAAAAAAATAGAAAGAGAGAATTTGAGATAATCCATAGAACATAAGGTGAAGAAGAGAATTCTAAATAATTATGACTTGTGGGGAGATAAAAGACTCTAACTAAATTAGAGAGCTAAAAAAAGTATGTCTTAAGTTTGTTTTATTACATTTAGAAATAAACTCACAATTTACAAGCCTTTGAAAGGCAATGTGATTTGAATTCAATATTCTTTATCCAATCAAACTAAACCAATATAAAGAGAATATTATAAAGAACTTTAAAAAAAAAAACAAAAAATGTACTCCAAGTTAAATTAATTAATATAAAATTTGGACATTATTGATTAATTAGGAATGGAAAAATTTTCCCAAAAAGAAAATCAAATCAAAAGAGACACAAATTTTTTCCTCTAAATCTTGAATTTTTTTAAAGATATTCTTTATATATATATATATATATATATATATCATCATTTTTCCTCTAAAAGAGACTTGGGGTTTTCGTTTTTGCACAAAGATAACGTTTTTTGTTCTTTTGTTCATGTTACTATAGAAATTAGAGAACTTGTAAGTCAAGTAGGTCAATGAGGGGAATTTTTGAGAATTTTTTTTCCCAATTACTTCTTGACAAGTCTTGGACATGCTTTGGAAAATCTTGAGTCCTTTTTGAATGATAATAATTAACGTAATTAATCTAAAATAAGAATTGTTTTGAAATAAAACTTAAAAAATAAATGTTATATCTATAAAATATTAAAAATTATACTAACTTTACATTAAAAAAAATATCAAATAAAGTTCAAGGTAGACAAAAAAAAAAAATACTAATAATGTATCAAATTAGAAACAATTTGCTCTCAAATAAAAGTCAGCTTTGTGATTCTACTATTATTAGTCATTCCACTACCATCAGAGAATTCATCTTGTGAAATTATCTCAACATCAAGAAAGATATCAAGTGATAAAACATTAGGATGCTAATCAAATCTCTCAAAAGCTAGATCACTTATAAATTTTTAATGAATATAGTTATATAAAGTCCTTGACGCAATAACAATATCTTTTTGCATGTGAAATGAATAATGTGGCATTAAATATAATATCTTCTATCTTCTCTTCCATAATCCAAATGTCCTTTTGATGCAGCTTCTTAAAGAGAAATGCACATGATTAAACATTCCTTTATGTCCTCTAGGCAGTCAACCATGTTGAAATTCAAGTAAATGATATCTTAAACTTTTATAAGGTCCAAGTTATCTTTTTAATGATAAATATTTGGTATCAATAAGATAATATTTACCTATTTTAATTCATGGAAATAAGAAATTTTGTAATGAATAACATGCTATGTAAAATATTTATTCTAAAAAAATATGTATGTTATGATTAGGACATGATACTTGCTCGTAGGTGTAAGAAATTAAGTTATGAATCTTTAATAGCCAACTAAAAATACTCAGATCATGTGTTATACCCTCCTATCCAATTGATGATAAAGTGCATATCATAACTACATTACAATATGACATTTTGTGTTGGTATGCCCTTTCTTCAAATAAATCTTATTTGATCTTGCATAGGAATACAAGTACATACATGTGTTCCATCTATTGCTCTTATGCAATCTTGTTATTAGAACATACTCATAATTATATTTGAGTGATATACTTGAATTTAGCATACAATCCACATTACAATCAAAGTTTATTTTTTGCTATAATACTATTAAAATAAAAAGTGCCTTAAAATGTGGCATATATCTACTATCATAAAGAATCTCTGGTGGGATATCTCTAAAATCAAGATCATACAAGTTGATAACATCTTTTGCAAGTGATAATACTACTGATAAAATTTTTGTGAAACATCTACTAATTGTTTCCCTTGAATGTTAAAAATGCTTGCCCATTGATCTAATTGATTCAACTGAAAAAAGTGTGTAAAAGCATACATATTTTCCCAATTGAAGACATTCTCCTTGAAGGTTTTAATCCATGATTCAATTGTAGAATAGTGCATAATTGGATCGATGTTTCTTTGTCCATTTTGAATATATTTAAACATCATAGTTTATGGCCTCTTATTAATTCAGTCACCCATTTGATTCCAATTTCATATGAAGTCATATAAGGTTCTTTGTGTATATATGTGTGCAATAATAGGTACAGATAGCAACAATAGCAACTACTTCCAATAGTTGGAGTCCATCTTCATTGTCAACATCATTATCATGGTGTTGTCCATAATTATTTGTATAATCATTAGTCATTTCTAAGAAAAAAATAAAATAAGTACATTAATATGAAACAAAACAAATATTTCAAATGTCATTTGATTTGGATAAAAAAATTGAAACTAAAAAGTGATGACTAACAACTATATTCAACAATAAATAAAATAATGCACACTAAAAAATGTTAGTACCAAAAGAAGTAATCTTGCATCTATTAAGTTTTTTGCTTTGTAAGTTGATAATGCAATCAACATAACATAACTTGGCTTGTTTAGTTGTTTATCCAAAATAAATCTCTATTTTTATTGTCTCAGATTAACTCTATGGCATTGATAAAAAATCAATATCTTCTTCAACATCTGGTAGAGAATGAATAGTTTTCATGACCTCATGTATAGAACAACTTGGCAAGTTTGTTATCCTATTTTGAGCAACACTATCAACCAGTCAATCAATTGTTTCTTTAATAGTAGATGCTGCTTCTGATTGTCATTTTGTATTATTCCTTTTAAGACCTTTTTTCATGTGCCAATTTGATTCAGCAACTCTTTTCTTAGAAGTCTCATTTCTTCCTATTGTATTACTTGTGCCAATATTTTGATTCCACTCTCATGTATAAGAACATTGGAATAAGTCATCTATAGAATCAGAAAAACTAGGCTCTCCATCTAAATCATCACCAATTTCTAATGCAGCAATTCTGTCATGAATCGTCTGATTAGTCTCAACACCACCTCTACTACCAAAAGTAGCTGATGAAGGAGCAACATCATATTCCCCGGTTGCCACGGTATCTCCAAACATAACATTTAATTTTCTCTCAAGTTCTAATTCAATACCAGTTTATCGAAAGTTCTTTTCAGCTGGATTAGCCTGCAACATTTTAAAATAATGAGTATTATCAATGACATAAACTTATAAAAAAAAAGTTTTTGAGTAAAGAAATATAATATTAAAACTAACTTTAATCTGCTCTTCCCACCACATATTAATAGCAAAAATTGATTTTTTCACAGGATCCCACCCTAGTCCAGTCTCTTTTCCAACTAAATCTTCTATTTTTTTTGGGGGGGGGGGAGCATCCATTTATTTTTCAAATGATATTTATCATACTTACATTCACTTTATTCTTTTCTTGAAACTCTTCAACAACATAAATCCATCGTTGCTTATCAAAATGAGTTAAAGGTCTTAGTCTTTTTTTTTTTTTCTAATAGCTCTTATGCAAATATCACCAAAAATATGAGTTATATTCTTATTCCACACAACCTTGAATGTCTTACATGCGCTATCTTGAGTTAGCCGGTTGTCATTATTTCTTCCCATCTACAATAAATTTAATTTGAAGCTCACAAACACAATTTTCAAATAAAAGTTACAATCAATAAATCTTAAATAAAAGTCACAAACATATTTGTTGTATGTCATATTTGCCAAATGTCATATGAAATAAAACATCATAAACATTTCAAACTCAAGTAAGTATTAAACACTTAATTTGGAAAATATATTATGCTTTCTCAATTATTGCAGATGTTTTCTAGGCATTCAAAATTTTATATGCAGCAAAAATGAAAACCAATTTAGACCTAGAGCAAATGACCGGTCATGAGCAGGTGGACTTGGTATGTTTCCTGCTTGAAAGCTTGTTTCTGATACCACATTAAAGCGTAACCTAAAAGACAAGTATATTTGGAATATTGCTTAACGTAAAGGAGAATGCATAAAATCTATAGCTAATTAAAATTGATCAACTTGAACGGCAGTGACTAATGAATCAGTGCATATTAACCACAAATGTAAATTGCAGTCCATCGTGTGCTTCCTGTCAACACATGCATGTGGTGCACACGAGGACCAACAACCCAAACTGGTGACTGCCAGTTCAAGCAACCCCTAGCGCCACTTGATTTATTAACACGCCATAAAAAGGTCAAAAGAAAACGAAAACAAGGCAACATCAACAAACAATATAGGTTTTAACACAAGCAAATGCTTACGTGCCAAGCGCATAGTGCACCCATTAAGTAGAACCAACAAAGTTAGGAAGCCCACGGGGAAAGAAAAGTAACTGAGATAACAGTTTTAATAACATTGACAAGAACAAATAAATCGGCCCATAAACACATGTTCAACAATTTGCATGACATATGCAAAGAATCTAATCAATTAAACCATTAGAGCTGAATGTACATATGCAAAGATATTTACTGAAGATCATGGGGTAAAAGCATGATTCAATTAAGATAGTTTCTTTGAATTGGAATAAAATGGCACACCCATATTTCAAGAGAACAGAGGAAGAAATACAATAATATTTACCAAGGAGACAAACCTTTGTACCATAAATACGTGGCTATGCTTCACTGATTGCTGCAAGAGTCTTAAAGGATCTGAATGGACCTTAATAAACATAAATGTATGTCAAATCTGAAGTTAAACGTAGGTCACTCTAGAGCCCAATGAGACTTCTGTTTGTCAAATTCTAAGACTTCTGTTTTGGAATTGTTTCGTCAATAAGATCATGTGGTGTGCACAAACGCTAATTTTGGTTGAATGAATTTTGTAGGCACCCAAGAGGAAGCAGCAGAGGCGTATGACATTGCGGCCGTAAAATTCCAAGGTTTGAATGCTGTAACCAACTTCGACATGAGCAGATAGGACGTGAATAGTATACTTGAATCCAGCACGCTGCCAATTGGTGGGGCGGCAGAGCGCACCTGCATGCCTGGCCTATTGCTACTATTACTGTTGCATTTCATCAACAACAAGCTCAGCCTTTCATCGGCGTGGTGCAGCACTATCATCCTTATGACTATGGCCAAAGCCGTGCGAGCAAGAACAGGACCTGATGCTGCCAATAATCACAGCCACCAGCTACAATTAGGGAACACCCATGATCTATTTGAATCATCATCTTCTGTCCCGCACAACTTTATGAACGCAGACTCGCATTCCATGGAACATAGCTCTGGGTCTAACTCTAGAGGGTATTCCGACAATATATCCGATAATATCCGACAATAAGATGGGTCACTGCTAAAACAAAAATTGAACAATAAAATTAAATTCAAGTGTATTTAAATAAATTTTATAATTTATATAAAATATAATTTTATCAATATACTAAAATTTCATTTAAATTAAAAGATTATTTTTTAGCATGATTTTGACAAAATTTGTCATGACAAAATGCCTCTCATGATTGTTTTAGTGACCTCTCAACAATTATTCTATGGTCCATATAATTATTTTATTAAAAATTTTTCATATATCAAGATATAAGGTTAGAAGAAATTTAATTTATATAAAAATTAAATATATATAACTTAAATCTTACTGTATGAGATTAAAGCAATGATAACTTTTCTATGCACACTTCTTTGCTCATACAATTGATCCTTTTTATGTATTAAAAACATAAAGTTAACATTTATATAATCTTTTTCATTCTTCTTGACTAACTATATTACATAAAATTGCATAATATTTGTTGCAACTTCTATATGTTTAACTTTGTTTTCATTTTATTCAAATACAACTATTAGAATAGAAATGAGTGTATGCCAATCACTAACTCTAATTGAAACTAAAAAAAAAGATTTAAAAACAAGTTAAATTAGTCAACTTGGGCAGCCCGCGCCAATTATGCTGAGTCTAAAATCTCTCCGCTTTATGATTTACTCTTTACTCTTAGCATGTGATTTGGTCAAGCTGTATATTTTGCTAAAAATAGTTTTTTTTTTTATTTTTTATCCTGTGAATAAAAATTTTGAAACAAAACAATAGTATAACAATATTCATGTATAATGTAAGTAATATAATTAAAATTTTAATCCTAAAATCAATATTTTTGATTTTATAATCAAAAAAATTAAAATTTCTATAATTTAATTTGTGTGCAGATTGTTTTTATTTTATTATTTGTAAAATAAGAAATTTTAAAATAAAAAATGCACCGATTTGAATGAGACTGTAATTTTTTTTTTCTGAAATTGTTGATTTTGATCATACTCTCGTGTCAAAAAAATGATTAGCCATATATCATACAATTTGAACAAAAAATACTAGAAATCATTAATCAATAATAATGAATGAAAAATAAAAAATAATTAAATAAAAAAATATAAATATAATAGAAAAGTACTGAAAAAAGAATTCGAACTTGCTTCCTTAACACTTTGAATCAAAATTTTTGCAAAAGAAAAATAAAATGTGCCGGCTACCTTAAGGCCTCTTTTAATTCTTTTCTTTTATTAGGCTGAAGAAAAATGTCTTATAAACATGTATATCTAAGCTTCCTATTTTTGGTATGATACTTAAGCTTTTTGAAATATATTAATTTTTTAACAGTATTATTTGCAGTTATTTACATATTTATTAGTTGCTATTAGTCATTGACTTGTACACTGCTTTCAAATTGCTGCCTTTGGGACTTTAATTAGCTTTTCTACACATTGAAGTTGTTAGGAACTCCTTGCATGATTCAATTGATTTGTAGGAAAAGATACACACTTTGTATTGTCCATTTTGGTTAAGCACCTTGATCATAAGAATGTTCTCAAGAAGCCCAAAATGTAATTGGACATTGTTCATGTTGGTACCTATCTCGCTCAAAAAGCTAAGGTTCAACTATCTTATGCCATAATTGGTGTACTAAGTGATATGGTAAGACATTTGTGTAAAAGAATACACTTCTCTATTGATGATTCAAATCTTGGGGTTGAAGTAATCGAGTGGAACTGCACAATTTACACAGCAGTTGATGAGTGCATTGTGCAGTTATCATCCAAGGTACGTTACATTTTTGGTCCTAATGGGTGCCAAAGCTATGACTATACCATTTCTTTTTTTGTTTTTGGTAGCAGTAACAGTCACAGATTTTACTCCTGAGATTAGTAGTATTGTAAGGTATAAATTTTTGCTGCAGCAAGATAATGTCAAGCAAATAACTTTCTCTGACGGCATCTAAAGCCGAAAGGTATCCAATTTGTAGGTTGGAGACGCAGGTCCTATTCTTGATACTATCCATGGTTGTGATGCTGGGGAACATACCAAATATTGCAGTTATGGCCCAAACCTTGATTGCTGCTATTTATCGTACTACTCAAATTGTGGCATCTATCCCTAAGTTTTCCTATTAGCACAAGGTAGGAGTGTGCCACTGACTGTTTTTGGATATGCTAGTTATTAATATTGTTGTGCTATTTTTCATCATTGTAGCTTCCAGTTGCCCAACCTTTTATGTTGTTGCTTTTTTCTTTTTCTTTTTTTTTTTTCCTTTCTATAGGCATATCTTGAGGCATTATTTCATCAATTGCTTTTGGCTATGGTCTTTGACAATCATGAAACCAGGGTGGGTGTACATCGTATACTTCCCATCGTTCTTTTTCCTTGTTTTGTTTATTGTCGTCCTTGTTTTCCTGCGTCCATCTCAAATAAGGCCCCAGAGATACAAAGGACACTTTCAACAAACTTTCATGAAGTTGAAGAATAATGAATATTCCTCTCACAAGAGAACATGCTCGAAGACAAAATGGACCAAACTCTTGATCATGAGGATGTAAAGATCACAAATTCTTCCATGATGAATCGATTGAAATCAACTTAAAGCTGAGCTAGTAGTACAAAAAAGTGCCAATCATTAAGTGCAGCAGATGAGATGAGTGGGAGAAACCCAGCTAAAGAACATGTGTGTTTAATTTTTATGTAGTTTGTTGCTTACATGTTGTAAATGTTTAGCTACCATTATAATGAAGAAGAACAATAATCTACTACATATTGACTAAGCCAAGGAATATGAAGAATACCATAAATTGAGGTTCAGATATTGCTATGGTTACTGCATTGTGCGGGCCTTTGCAAGTATTTGCTTTTATATTAGGTGCAATGATTGTGATTGATTGCAAGTGTAGTGTCACTGGTGACCTACCATTTGAAATAATTTTCTTTCGAATTGCTGAACTTGCAATGGAAATGATTTTGCCTTTTTTGTATAGATGGTTGTGCAATACTCTTTTGGGCTTTGATAAGTGGATGTTGACAATCTAGCAGACTTGGCTTTTTTCCAAAACGGTATGTTGGAAGCATGGTTGCAAACTAAAGGTCTTGGTGATGCTGACCAAGTGCTTGCATATTTTGCTGTTTCAAATCTTGGTGAACCTCCTGTTGATGTGAAGATGGATACCAATACGGAAGGGTTGACCGTTGCATATGGAAAATGGGCATCTGCGGTAGCTACAAGATTACATGCTGAAGGGCTTTCTTGCAAGGTAAACTAATCCTCTCTCTCTCTTTTGTCCTTGAAGCTAGTTTTAGACATCTTTCTTGCAACTTTAATTTGTAACTTAAGCCTTTAGTTTGATAGGGATTGGGTAGGCATTAGATATTCATCAAAGAATTCAGCCACCATGTTTGGGCTAAATATTAGTCAGTGTGGGCTTTAAACTATGTCTTTGGTAGCATTAAGAACTGTAATTTTGGATTAATTCTATTAGAAATTTAGAAGATGTCTTACCTCTTTGATGTGTGGGGATGCTGTGGAGGATCTAGGCTTGCCCATACAACCCAAAAGCTTGAAGTAAGTACTTTTGCAAGTACACTACACTCAGGATTCTGATAGTTATGAATGGTGTCAGGGAAATCTATAATTTTATTCATGTTATTAGGTTCTTGCCAAGGAAGCTTCCCTAAAGCAAATGCCAAAAAAGTTGATCTAGATCTCAGCATTTATACTTGTTGGAGCTCGCCATCCTGGGGCAACTATTGGTGTTGGGGAGAAGGAATTCTGCTTGGAGATAAAGCTACCTCTAAAATGGAATATAATACACTTGAACTTTAGTTCTTACATAAATTTTGTATGGTCCCATGTTAGTTCTAAGGGCTAATTCTTAGATGGACTACTTCATAGTCCTTTGATGGGTTGAGTTAGAGTGGATTATTTAGTTTAGTCTATCTACTTATTTCATACTGATAACATGAATTTTTTTTATTTGGGAAATCTATATTTTCTGGTATGCTAAATCTTGGTTACATATTTTGTAGACTTATTAGCATTGTTTCTGTTATGTCAAGTGCGTAATTGAATGAAGAGTAACTTTTAAATATGTGGTAGCAACTTCTGGAAACTTTCAAAAAAGCAAAGAAAACAGAGTGAATATCTTTGTATGTATACAGAGCTGCTGTTGCTGTTGCAACTAATTCTTGAATTTCTCATGTTTTGAGCCTATATCATCATGTCTGTATATAGTTTTCTTTATAGCCTTCACGACTTGAATTTCTTTAACTTTATATTACTTTGTTGATGCAATTTCTGGAGCTCTCTGAATGACAGTTACACAATTGTTGCTGAGCTTGCTTTAAGGTTCCTTAACATGAAAGGTTTCTCAATTTTTTTTCCTTTACATTGAAGATTTTCTGCAATTTTCATGTCGCTTCAGTTTTTAACTTTGACCAAAATTACAAGTTATCCTTTAACACCCCCTCTCAATTTGTAATTTTGAATTTCTTCTTGACCTTTTCTCTTGTAACTCTTTTGGTAAGAATATCTCATGTGGAAACCTTGAATGCTTTCATTTTTTTTCATTGAAAGCTTATCAAATTATCTTCACATATTTTGAAGTTTTGAGCCTTTGAATTCATATTTCTCATGCATCTTTGGCTTCTGACACCAAAGCTTCTAGGGAAAATAATTTTGCTCACAGTCTGCTACATGATCCTCATTGCACTTGCTTCTCTCTTGACATCTTACTTATATTCTTTCATCTCCTATTTGACCTCATTGTAGAACTCTCTTCTACGGGTAGTTATTGATAATAATTAGTGACTACTACAAATTTTGTGCGATAAAGATCATCCTTTTTTGCAAGCTTCAATATTCATAGAATTCTCCATCAAATATTAAAACTTGACTTTGAGTGTATATGAAGATTGTAATAGGATTATCTGTGGCCATGATTTTACTAGGATAAGAGTGCACAGTTTTTGATAGAAGAATCAAATTTGTGAGGAAAGGACTAAATTGAGACTTTAGGAATTGAGGGATCAATCCACAAAACTTTTTGTGCTTACTAGTTGAAATAGTGTCATACAATTTTTTGTACCCAGAAATTGTTGTCAACTATTTTCACGCAAAAATTTCTGGTTTTCTTTTTGATCAAGGATGATATAATATCTAATTTTCAAGAAACTTCAGATGCAAAGTCTCAACATTGTGCCCTTTGGATCTAACTTTGACACCACTTGTGTCAAATGCATGATTAGATGGATCATTAGGTGGCAACTTTCAGAAACTTTCAGAAAAAGGGGCAAAACAGAGTGAAAGTATTTGTGTGGATATGTGGGGTTGCTTCTCCTGCAAATAATTATTGGATTTCTTGTTTTTTACGCCCATTTCTTTTTTTTCTAAGGTTATGAAGTCCATGTTTGCATATAGTTTTCTTTGCCATCTTCATGAGTTGTATTTTTCAACTTCCTTCATTAGGATAATGTCTTAGTCTCTCAACAATAAATTTATAATTGTTGAAAGGCTTCCTAATTTCTGTTCCCTAAGAATATTTTCTGGAATTTTCTTGTTGCTTGATTCCTTAACTTTGACCAAAATTACAAATTACCTTTTCACAATGTTGTTGAAGACTTGGAGTATAATAAATGACCTATATCTTGAGACTTAACTGACAATTTGAACTTTTGGGTGGAATCGTTTCTTAACATGGTATCCGAGTCTTCATGATCAAGTAATCATTAGTTCCAATCATGCTCACTCACATTTTGCATTGGGGGTGTGTCGGAGTATAACATATAATCCATATCTTGGGTATCACCCAACAGCTTAAAGCTTTTGGGTAGAATGGATTCTTAATGAAGATTGTTTATGTTATTATTGCAGCATTGCCATTCACTTCTTGCAGAAGCCTTGCTTTTGTAGTTTTGTTTCAAGAGTCAATCTCTTTTTTGATTGGATTTCCTATTAGGCAAATTTTCTATTCCTAATTAATCAAGGATGTCCAAATTTTATAATGATTAGAAGTGTTAATAGTCTCTACATATAGGGTTTATACGATATTTTCTGAGGTTATTTTGGGGGTTTTCTGCCTGTCGGTAATTTTTACCTTTGAAGTTTGAGGCTCTCTTGTCTTGATCTAGGAGTAAGATTGATTCTAGAAGTTACGAGTATGATGCTGGTAGTTCTTTTAATTCTATTAGTGGGATACTAATAAGTTTTTTCAATTTCTATTGCTCTTCATATTTTATCCAATATATATTGAATAACACAAATTTAAATTCCGTACTTAAAATCCCAAAATTTAAATTTCGCAAGCTCTAATAAAATCTAGACCTCAACAACCTTAAATCCTCCTGTTATGGACTCATTGCTGGATGAGTGTATGAAAGACATACTAATTAGGTTCCAAATTAAGTTTCTATTTTTTTACTTTATCTTTAAATTATTTGGGTTTATTGGGAACTTATCTCTTAAATTATATAGTTTTTTAAATTTTATAATTTAAATTTAAAATTATAGATTTTTTATTTTTAGTAAACTTGTCCTATTTAAAGAAATTAATGACTAATAAAATATCTAAACTGAATTTTATTATTAATCTAGGATTTGGGCTCTCTCTCTCTTAATGAGGCCTAAGGTTTTAGCCTCTTTTTGATGAACTGAACTTTTATTATAAAAATAGGTCATTTTGAGAACTGTAATAAAGGAAATTGATGACTTGTAAAGCAAAACTTTTCTGTGAATTGCCTAGTGACAAGATCCTTGGTCAGAGAAGGTAACACCTCCCCTCCTAGTTTTTCCTTGCATCTCCATTGCTAGCATCAAGTCTGCCATTATAAGTTATAGTTGTATCATGAAATGAGATAGTTATGGTGCTATTTGTGGTTTTAGTTGTTCAGCCTTATTGCAGAACTTGCTTCTGCAGCAGCTGCAGAAAAGGGGTTACATTTGATGCTGCTATAGAAGAAAGATTATGTGCTTACTCCCGGGTTGTTGCCCACTTCCCAACAACTATTAAAGAGGTAAAGTGCTTCAGTTGCAATATTTATTGTTTTTGTATATTGGGGATGAATATTTGTTTGTGTGCTATCTATCTTATGACTTATTTCTTTTTATAGGAATTCAATAAATTGATGCAATTATCCATGGTATTCATCTAATAATGGTTCCATCTATCTCTTAAGAAATGAGAACTTTTGTGCAAAACAAAGTATATAATGAAATTTGAGGTATCATTTAGTTTAGTAGATAATAACACATGAACCATACATCTTATCTTTTCACATATCCAACAACATTGAAGCCTTGTAAACGGAGAAATATTTTTTTATTTCAAATACATGAACCATATAGCTTAGATGAATAAAATACATGATTAGTGATTATGCATCTAATTGTTAGATCACTATCTTGGTCATTATACTTTACTCAAATATTTGAAGAAGATTGTTTCTTCAAATTTTGATGTTGGTAGCCTTGTCTCCCCAGCTAGTACCCATTTCTTTGCCATTGGAAAACAAAGAGTTAAGTGCAGAAAGTGTCCCTTCCTTTTGTATAGCTAGATGAAAATGGAATTTCTAATTCCATCTTTCTCACTAAAATCTTGCAATTCAAATGGAGGAATGGTTGATTCTATTCTCTCCTTAAAAAGGCAATTACTGAAGGGAGACCGGATCCTTGTCCTCTACATACTTCATGGCTTAAGGAGTTAAATTTTGTCTAGTTATATTGTTAAATTATGTAGTTGTATCTTTTAATTGATCCTTTTAGGATTGCTTCTCATGACATTATACTAATTATTCACAATATACAGTATTGTAAAAAAAATGTCTTTGTACCATGGATATTTGTATTTTGATAAAAAAATCCAATGCAAGTTGAGTTGGTGACGAAAACAAGATCCAACATACATGTTAAGATTGGATTTATCTTATAACTACTTGACAAAGGATATACCAATAGACTTTAGAAATTTGGACAGTCTTTGAACTTGTCCATTATGTTTGTGTCATTGTTAAAAATGGAGTCCTTGCAAGTCAATTCACATAAGAAATTACTCTGCACTCCTTTTTAAGTCTTGGCCGTGCTTTGAATAATCCAAGTCTTTCGTTAGAAAATGAGTATTAGTTTTATCATTCATGGGTCAATATTTATAATATAAAATGGAGAGAATTTTTCAATTCAACTCAATTTTTAAGTGAATTAAGTTAAATTTATGTTAAATGTAAGTGAAAATTAAAAAAAAAAGAGATTTAATTGAAATAAGAAAGAAAAATAAATTTATATAATTTTAAATTATGTATATAATATCTCAAAAAAAAAATATAACAAATATAGGTTGAAAATATCTTAATGGTGAGACATTCATAAACAAGAGATTTATGCATCTAACATAAAATATAATCATTTAATTGTGGCAATGGTAGGTCAAGGTCACCTTTTTTGAACACAAAATAGGAAAATCAATGGATTAGTGGGACATTGTTGCATTAATGAAACATTAATATCAATCAAAGGTTGTGTCTTTCTTATAACTCATTTTTACAAGCAATTTTTTCAATTGTAATTGTTGAAAATCTATTCCAACTTTACAAAATATTCCCATTACATTAACATTAAAGCCTCCTTTATATTTATAGTCTTCATGATTTGGTTTGATTAAATAGCTAAGTTAAATATAAATGAGAGTCAAAATAAAGAAAAGAATAAACAAATTATTTGTTAAAATAATCATTACATAATATTTCACTTCAAAATTCAATAAAATATTATACATATTTCATTAAAATTTTATTTTACATATCATTAATGATGGAATCAGACTAGCTTATTATGTAATGAGATTAGACTAATTAATTTATATTTTATGATGTCTCAAACTTATCATAAACTAATGCCTATGACAATAATTTTTTTAAAATATAACTTTGAGACTTTAAGAGCAAAATAAACATGTATGTATTTTGTTTTGGTATATTTATAACAAAAACTCAAATTTTATAAGCATTTGAAGGAGGCTTAATTTATCAAATTAAATGTAGTTGATTGTTGTGTTATAATATCTGACAACATATATATAATTATTATTTATGTCTTTACTCTTCTTCTTTAGGAATGCTACTAAGTTGAATACAAAAGCTTTTTCTTCACTTCTAAATCATATACAAAGACTTTTATTACATGACATGTGCAATTGACTCTATTATTACAAAGTTGACTCCTTTTTGATCAATTAGGAAGGGACTCATGACATGTTTAGCATAATGCGTTAAGGATAGTAATGGGATGTTAATAAATTAGATACAAAGATTTTTCTTCTCATTTGATTCTTATTTTGTCTACCAACTTCATTGATGTAACCATTGATTTTGTTGTCATATTGTGAAAGTGATGCTTCTCATTTGGTTTACCTTCATTATACAACAAGTGCTTCTTATTTGGTCAACCTTCATTATACAACAAGTGCTTCTTACTTGGTCTACCTTTCATTACATGGCAAGTGCTTCCCATTTGGTTCACCTTCATTACACAATAAGTGCTTCTCATTTGGTCTTTCATTACACAACATGTGCTTCTCATTTGGTCTACCTTTCATATTGTGAAAGTGATGCTTATCATTTTGTAATAATAATAATACATTTATCTTTTTAGTATAATTTTCTAAGGCTTGAAAATTGGTCTTATTTTTATATCTCAATTTGTTATATTATTACATTTTGCAGCATTGTTTACTATGGTAATTGCGGCATATCATTGGGTTTTCTAGACTAAGACATTATTTTTGACAAAATTTATATATTTATTTGTTTTTATACATTATAGATATTTTTATAGTAATACATGCATGAGGTCCTTTCAAACCACATCATTGTAGAAATTAGAGAGATTAAAAGTTAAGTCTTGGACACGCTTTGGAAATTAGAGAGGTTATAAGTCAAGTCTTAGACACCCATTTTTTGTTTGCATTATATAGGCATAGGGTCCTTTTGGACCATCTCATTTTGGAATTTAGAGAGGTTAAAAGTCAAGTTTTGGACATGCCTTGGAAATTAGAGAGGTTATATAAGTCAAGTCTTGGACATGATTTGGAAAAATCTAGGCTTGTATTAGATCATGAATATCAATTACATTATTCATGCTTCAAGTCAAGGTCTTCTTTGAATACAAAATTAAAAAGCATTCTATAAGTTACAACTCATTTTTGCAAGCAAAGGTGTAGTTTCGTAGTTGGTGAAAAAATATTAATAGACCTGTTACATTTTCATGAAAGTCTTCTCTGTAATAGTAATTTTTATGATTTCATAAGGTTAAATATTTATGTTATGTATGAAATAAAAAAAATGACAAAAAAAATTAATTATTTGTTAAAAGGATACCAAATAGGCCCATTACATTTTCACAAAAGTTTTCTTTGTACTAGCAGTTTTCACAATTTTGTAAAGTTAAATAACTATATCAAATGTAAAAGAGAACAAAAATAACTAAATCATAAGGTTAAATATTTATGTTATGTACAAGATAAAAAAAATGACAAAAAAAATTAATTATTTGTTAAAAGGATACCAAATAGGCCCATTACATTTTCACAAAAGTTTTCTTTGTACTAGCAGTTTTCACAATTTTGTAAAGTTAAATAACTATATCAAATGTAAAAGAGAACAAAAATAACTAAATAAATTAATTATTTGTTAAAGAGATCATAACTAAGTTATGATTTCTTCTCTTTTAATAACTGAAGATGAAGTTTAGATCTAACTAAAGATATTGGTTGTAAATTTTTGATTTAATCAATTTGCCTTTAATCACATTGAAAGTAAAATGAAAATCTTTGGGATGGACTAAATTTATCTTATAACTAAAGATAAGTAGGAGAAAAAGGAATTAATAAAAAAAAAGACATAACTAAAACGAAGAAACTTTAAGGATTGAGATAGTATTACAAACTTGACTCCTTTTGTTGTCATATTGTGAAAGTGATGTTTCTCATTTGGTGTACCTTTTTATGACACAGCATGTGGATCTGAGTTTCGTATTTCAAAATTGACTCCTTTTCATGTGTTGTTCTACATATAGGTGCCTCAGCAATTACAATGGTGTGTGCAAAAATTAAAAAGCTTTTTGGATTTTTCTTTTTGTGCTTGTTAATTTGCATGACAATGGATTCTGTTTTTCCATGAAATATGTGTTGTGGGTTCTGATCAATTTAATATGGTTAAGTGGTTATGAGAGTTGCCTAGAGGAAGAGAGGTTGGGTTTATTAAGTATTAGGGACTACTTCGAGTCAAATGGAGTGAGGACAGAGCTTATGCTTCCTTCCTGGACTGATAATCTGGCATCTGACTGCTGCAGCTGGGAACGAGTCCAGCGTAATAGCACTACTGGCTGAGTGATTGAGCTCTTTCTCAATAACACTAGTCTCGAACCATGCTACTTTCCTAGTGATTTTGAAAGAATTTAGTTTTTAAACGTGTCATTCTTTCTTACTTTTGAGGAGTTGCACAATCTAGACTAGAATCAGAATTGGTTTAGTGATTGCTACCAGAATCATGGTACATATTACGCTTCTTTACCTTTCCTTCTTTGCCTCTTGTTTTCATGTGCACAGCAATTCCAAGCCCACACAGAGTTGCAGACAAAGCTAAGTTAGCTTCTGTTCCGCAGAAGATTTTTATGTTAAAAATTGTTTTTATGTCTTAAATCGGAACCTCATGATCTTATATTAGTTCAATTATTTCTAAGATTAACTTGTCTTGTAAATGCATGAATGAGAATGTGGTCATTGTAAGTGGCAGAAACATAATCATTCTGTATTTATTCAAGAGCTTTGTTGCATAATTGAGAAAATTTTTCTACAGGTTTTGAGAAGATTTCTAGTTTGAAGAAGTTAGAAGTCCTAGATTTTTCACGGAACAACTTCCCAAATAATAATATCCTCCAAATGTTATGTGAAATCAAATCTTTGAGGACGCTGAACCTGAGCTTTAACTATTTTTGAAGATCTTTCCCAATTGAAGGTATTAAAAAGTGTATACAATATTATCTTTCATCAAACAATTTTTTTTAATTTATTTAATTCTTTTAATTATTCATCCCTTTAAATTTCAAATTATAATTTCAATTACCAAAAAACATTCTTAAGTAGTAATGCTAAAAATTAAACGAAAAACCCTCTTAGATATATCTCATGGACATATCTCATATAACTCACAAATCCCCTTCTCTTGATGGTGAAAAATTAAGTTTGGATATTACTAAATATGATTATAAATTTTTGTTTAGATCAATCTTAGTCAAATCATATATGATGTGAGTAAAATGGAATTTATAAGATGCAATAAATTTATTTTGCCACATAGAATGATTTTCACAAAAGGAAAACAAACAAAAATAAAAGATCTAACTTATAAGTTGAAACTTTAGGGACATATAAACGCTTGCATTACTAAAATTTGATTTAACTTCAAAGAAAAGAATAGAAAAAAACAGAGAGAAATTGAAAGAATTTGTAACATGTAAAGAAGACTTAAAGTGGAGAATTTTATTGAAATTTGATTACCAAAAAGACATAAAGTCTCCACACTAACACCTATGACCATAATTTCCTTAAAATCTACATTTGAGACTTTTTTTATTTTAAATACCTTTAAGATTTTGATTAAATTAAAAAGTAAGATAAATGTATTCAATTTTTTTTAGTATATTTTAAATTAAAACTCACATTTTGTAAGCATTTTAAGAAGGCCTATTCTTTTCTTTAAACTTAATTTCTCTTTGACTAGTCAAATTAAACCTTGTTGATGGTTGAGTAATATCATCTCACTACAAAAACCAATATAAAAAGAGAATTATAAAGAATATAAAAATGAAACATATTTTTTTTGAAAAGTAAAAGTCAATATTGGTTGCACTTAAAATATATATATATATACACACAAAAAAATTGAGTAAGGCAAAAAGCCTTAGCATTTGTCGGGTTTTATAGTTGGATGCCCAACTGGAAGTTGGATTAATTTTCATTTGTTGTTTTGTATATACTTAAGTGCCTTAGAAATAAGAAAATAGTGAGTGCAAAATTAGAAGGTACACTTCTTTTACTTTCCCTTTTTTGCCTCTTGTATTCATGTGCACAGTGGGTTGCTAACCAACTTATTGCAAGTGGTCATTACAAGTGGCAGAAACATAATAACTATGCATTCATTCATGTGATTTGTTGCATGAAAAAAAAAAAATGTTCCAACAAGTTTTGAGAAGATTTTCAATTTGAAGGAGTTGGAAGTCCTAGATCTTTCATACAACTTCTTCCAAAACAATATCATATAGTACTTGGGTGAAATTACATCCCTGAGAACTTTGAACTTGAAAGACATTGAACTTAACAGATCTTTTCCAATTAAATGATACTTTAAAACATATACAACACCATCTTTCATCAAACATTTATTTTTTCTTAAAAAAATTAAAATTTTATTTAATTTATTTAGTTGTTCATCTTTTTAAATTGAAACAATTTGTGACATGTTAGGTAAGGTGGAAAATTTTATTCATTTGTGACTACCAGAGACATAAAGTCTCTATACTAAAGCTTATGACTACCAAAGACTTTGATTAAATTAGAAAACAAGATAAATACATGTCAATTTTTTTAGTATATTTTAAATTAAAACTCACATTTTGTAAACATTTGAAAAGGTCAAATTTTTTCTATTTTAAACTTAATTTCTCTTTGACCAATCAAACTAAACCTTGTTGATTGAGTCATATCATTTCACTACAAAAACCAATATAAAAAGTGAATTATAAATAAAATAAAAAATATAACATATTTTTCTTGGATACGGTATAAAGTAAAAGTGAGTTTTGTTATACTAAAATAAGGTAAAAAAAAGAAATAGATAAATATAGTTACTATTGCAGTTCTTCCAAGTTACTATTTTATATTTTAATGGTATGAAAACTTTTTTATTTTAACATATACATGCACAATATTAGTACATATATGTTTTCATTTCTCTATGAAACAACTATAATCTGTCCTTAGAGTTAAAGGATATTGAACACCTACAGATACTAGATTTAAGTTGAAACTTTCTCAATGATCCCCAAAAGGTCCAAGGTAGAGACATCATTCCTCTTTTTTCCCTTTCTTTAATTTTTTTTTGATTTTTTTCCTTTTGTTTCATCATTAGAAAAGATAAAAAATATTGGTATTGTTTTGTAAGAAAATTTTGGAGCTGTAATCATAAAGTATCTTATAGTTTTGTATTTTTTATTAATTTTTTATACATATTTTATTTTACCTTATTATACATTTTATGGATTTTTAAGTACATTACATAATTTTTAAAAAATAAATAAATTACAAGACAAATTATTATTTTATTCATAAATGACATCATTACGATGTAATATGTATATATCTAAAGCATTGTTGATTTTTAATTTCTTTATCATTTTTGATATTTTAGTCAATATATTATACACGTGTAATGAATTTTGACACCTTTATTATATATGTGATGTGAATTTTATACAATAATATTAGCATATTCATAAATGCATTTGGGGGAATAACTATTAAATACTCTATGTATCCTAGATTTTAAGTTGTTGAAGAATTCGATGGTACTAAATCTTAGAGACAACTATTTCAATAGCAGCATCCTACCCTTTGTAGGTACCCTTATGTCACTTAAGACACTAAATCTTGGCATAAACAATTTTGAGGCATTCGTTTCTATTTCTATAATAGGTATCACAATTCTCTAAATTTAATTTGTTTTCTTCTTCTTCTTTCCCCTAGAGTCATAATACTATGTTGTTGTAACACACTCTTTTTAATTTCTTTTTGGCAAAACTAGCTTCTTTGGAAAACTTAGAACAGTTGAACTTGAGTTACAATCATCTAAAGAATCTTGAAGGAATTGTTGATAGCTTGTCAAGATTTCAGAAGTTAGAGGTGTTGAGACTTGGTGGTGGAAACAACATCATGAAAAGTAGTGTTAAATTGTTAGGTGTTGTGACATCTCTGAAGAATCTTGGTCTTTTATATTGTGGCCTAAATGGAGTTTTCCCAGCATAACGCATGTAAAAAGTAACTCAGCCAAAGAAATTTAAAATTGGTCTCTTACTAAATTTATTTTCCCTTTCATTTATATCTGCAAATTTAGCAAGCTTGAAGAACTTAGAAATTTTGGATCTTTTTGGAAATTACCTAACAATGTTGCTAGGCATTGCTTGCACTTTTTCATGGGATTTATATGCTTTTAATGAGTGCAAGTGTTGAAAAGCTTCATTTAATTCATTAGAAAAATTTGATTAACAAAGAAAAGAGAAGAAGAAGAAAAACACGAGAAAGGAGAAGACACCTTAAACACATTATCAGAAAAAAGAAACAAAAAGAATGAGAAGAAAAGACATTTAACCTTATAGACCCCACCTTAAATGTTTGACATTAGGAAGGTATCAAAGTATACCCCTAAACTATGAACCTTATTGAACCTTTGTTACAGTGCCAATCCACTAGCGATCTTTATAGTTTGTCATCAAAAGCATCATTTTTTCTCCTTAAATTGCCCCTAAATCATTTTTTACTATGTTTTATTTTTATTTTTTAGAATAAATTGCCCAAACCAGGTCCACCTACTTGATCAAACTAGGTCCACATACACATGGTCCACACTTAAAGCCTTGTCTTTTTATGGCCTTTATCACAAGCTCCCTTCAGGTTGTTGCCAATTCCCTAAATTTATTGCTAGTTCAAATTAAATCTCTAATCTTTTTCTTTTTCTACATCCTTTCTTTTCTTTCCTTCAATTTATTGGTATCCTTTACATTTACTAGGAAGTTAATAATTTGTATATGCTACCCATGATGACTCAACATCCCTATAATTTGTATTTTTGAAGTTGTCTCACTAAATACTTCTTTTACCCTCACAATTTCTTTTAATACTACCCTATAAACTTTTTCCTTCTCCAAATCTCATCAAATTTTAGGCACCTATTGTTTATGAAAGTATTCTTAGCCATTCCTTGTAAATAGAGAACTTTTTCAACAATAAACATTATAAAGCATTGATTATGCAATTGCATGAAAGACAAATATCTAAAATAATTTTGTGGTTACTTATTTGGAAAAATAAAATTTGATAATATATTAAATGAAAAATAATTCAAATGTTTCAAAACATAAAACTTGTAAAGAACAATTGTAATGTTTTTTTATTCCAAATTAGTAATATCATTTTTTTTTCCTTTTAAAAAAATGTATCATTTTATATTTTTCTTTATATGTATTATTTTTCCTTTTATATTTGTACATAGAAATTTTCCTTATAAAAACATTGTATAGAGTGCCACTATTTGTGTCCATATAGCCTCTCTCCCATTATTCTTTTGCCTTTTTGTTGCATATAGCACAAAGCCAAGGAATTGGCTCTTATGCAACATATGGATGCTTTGGTCTTTAAAAATTTATGATTATAACATCAAATATTATATTTTATCATTGACATTAGACCAATTTAGGACCTTTATGGCCAAACCTAGCGGGAAGCTATGAGTTTTGGCATAATATTCTGTCAACTGCTAAATTGCAATTGCACTTATTAAATTCTATTACAATTTAACTTGTTTTGTTTATATATTTGTTCTATTTTTGGGACATATTTTGGCCAAATGAATTCACTCAAAGCTTTATCTTCAGCTTGCAACAATTTGAATGGATCTTTAACTCAAGAAGATAGTTGTTAGCACTTTATCAATGCTTAAAAGTAGCAATCAACTTTTTTCATTTATGGGAAAATATTAAATATTGTACCATGTTCTATTTTAGGTTTGTGTCCACTAAAAAACCTTCAAGCGTTGGATCTTAGCCATAATACTTTAAGTGGAATTATTCCACATTGTCTTGGAAAATTAACATCTCTTACACTCTTGGACTTGTCATTAAACAAACTTGAAGGGGACATTTCATCATGTCCAATCACTACTCTTAAATCCCTCAAGTATATTAATCTTAGAAATAATCTCTTTTGGGGTCAATTCTCCATTTACTTAGTTGCCAATTACACAAATCTTGAAGTACTATGTTATCAAGTAATAACCCCAAGCTAGAGGTCCAAACTCATTATCCATATGATTGGCTACATACAACTCAGCTTAAGTTTATTGGGATGTCAATTTGTAAACTTAACTATATTCCCCATTTTCTCACTCACCAAACTAACCTAAAAGCCATTGATCTCTCCCACAATAACCTTATAGGAACCTTCTCCATTTGGTTACATGAAAACAATACCTAATTGGAGTTTTTAAGTCTTAGAAATAACCCCTTTGTGGGTTCATTTCATTTACCCTCCAAGCCTAGCTTTGTCATAAAGTATATAGAAATCTTAGACATTCACTTTCATGGAAAGCTTCAATGACATATTGGCAATTATTCCAATTGTAGAAGTATTTAATCTTTTGGCAAATGCTTTTGATGGTAGCATTCCATTCTCTATTGGAAGCTTGCACTATTTGTTCCTTTTAGATCTATCCAACTTGTTTTTAGGAGAAATTTTAAAACACTTAGTTATCAAATTCCTCTAATTTGGAAGTTTTAGCACTTTTAAACAATTGATTAAGTGGTCAAGTGCAAGAGACAAAGTCTAATAAAACTTCATTGCAATTCTTGCAACTAATAGGAAATTAGTTTAGTGGAAATGTGTGAAATTGGATCTCTCATTACCCAATGCTTTGGTTTATGGATATAAATGATAATTGCATATCAAGTGAAATTCCTAGTTTCATTGGGAATTTGAGTTTACAACATCTCAATATGGTTGGTAATATGCTTAAAGAAAAAATTTTGTGTGAGTTGTCTATGTCCTATATCCCTTCTAGATATTTCTTATAACAATCTTTTGGGCACTCTTCCTTCTTAGTTAAAATGGTCATCAAATTAAAAACATTTGAATTTGGAAGGGAATGGATTCATATGTGCAATTCTAGAAACATTATTCAATTATTCTAATATGATATTGAATATTGGAAGTAATTCTTTTCCTAGTGAAATTCCAACATCAATTGGGAATTTATCCTATTTAAGAGTTCTTTAACAAAGAGGAAAAAAATTTAAAAGTTTGCTACCAAAAGAACTATATCGGTTGAATGAACTAGGCATATTGGATCTCTCACATATCTCATTTTTTAGACCAATACCAAGTTATTTTAGTTGTATATCTTTTGGAAAGGTGACTAAAGACACATTTGATTTTGCACAAGATATTAAAAAGGGATACATAATTTTTGAGACGACCTATAGTTTCTAGGGTAAATTAACTAATAAAGAGTTTGTGTATGAAGACTCAATTAGTGTCTTTATGCAACAAGATGAAGTTGATTTGGTGACAAAAACTATATCTAATGTATACAAAGGCTAGCATCTTGAATTGATGTTTGAATTGGATTTGTCATGTAACCAGTTAATAGAGGAAACACCAGTAGAACTTGGAAATTTGAGCTCAAAATTGACCTTGAACTTGTTTTATAATTAGTTGACTAACTCAATTCCAAGAGATTGGGCAAATTAAGAGCCTAGACTTTTCCCACTACAAATTGAGTGGAGAAATTCCTTCGAAACTAATTAGTTTGCACTTTCTAAAGGTTTTCACTGTGGCTTATAGTAACTTCTCTAGTAGCCTTCTAGACATGGGGGATAGTTTTCCATATTTGATAACAAAAGCTATGAAGGAAATCCACTTCTTTGTGGACCTCCATTAGATATAAGTTGCAACATTGACGTACCAAAATTTCCACCATCTTCTAGTGCAAGCAATGGAAAATACATGACATCATTGATCCTATGATCTTTTTAGCAAGTTTCATGGCAACCTACCTTATATTCTTGTTGGCTTTCATGGCTATTCTTTATATCAACCCTCATTGGCGAAGATGGTGGTTCTTGTTTAGTGAGAATTTCATAGATGATTGTCATTTCATAGTTTTTTATACTATTTCCAAATTGTTCACTAGAGTAGTTAGAAAGCCATATTTTGCTTGATAATTTTGCTAAATTATGTATTTACATAGGTAATAGTACTTTATGTGGTAGCATTGGACATGTAGTTCTTGAATTTACTTATTGTGTTCATGTTGTTGCATTGCATGTCATGTTTCTATGAATATTGGATGTTGAGAAAGAGTTGAATTCTAAATAAACAATTTAGATTAGATGTAGATCAAATTGGATACATATTAGACTAGATATGTATTAAGTTTTTTGTAACTTGAATATGGCAATGTAACACCTTATATGCATAAAGAACAAACAATAAACAATAATTAAGTATTGCATTCATTCATCTTCAAATATACATAAACAATTCCGGTTTACCAATTCTTTGATTGATTTTGACCTTTAATTATCGTAAGGATAATGGTGAAGGTCAAGGTCATCTTTTTTGAACACAAAATAGGAAAATTTGTAATTTTCTTGCAATTCATTTTTACAATTGGTGAAGAAGTATTCTAAATTTACAAAATAGGTCTCATTATATTAACATGAAAATCCCTTTTATATCTACAATTTTCATGGTTTGTTTAAATAGCTATGTTAGATGCAAAGAGAATTGAAATGGAGAAAAAATAATTGAATTATTTGTTAAAAAAAATCATTACATTATATTGCACTTCAAATTTCAATAAAATACTATATATATATATTCATTAAAACTTTATTTCACATATCATTAATGGTGGGATTAGGTTAGTCTATTATGTAATAAGGCTGGACTAATCAATTTATATGCTATTGTGTCTCATACATACCTTAAACTAATGGCTATGCAATAAAATTTTTAAAAAATTTATATTTGAGACTTTGATTAAATTGAAAAGCAAAATAAAAATGTATGTAATTATTAATTTATTTTTGGTGTATCTATAACTAAAACTCAAATTTTTTAAGCATTTGAAGGAGGCTTAATATATCAAATTAAAAATAATTGGTTGTTGAGTCATAACATCTCACAAGACACACACACACACACACATACAAACACACATATTAAAAAAGAAGAATCACAATTGGTATACTTAACACACATATTAAAAAAGAAGAATCACAATTGGTATACTTAACACACATATTAGAAAAGGAAGAATCACAATTGGTATACTTTTTCTTCTCTTCTAGGTTATTCACAAAGACTTTATTTATATGGTATGCACATTGACTCTCATTACAAAATTGACCCCTTTTTGATCAATTAGGAAGTGACTTATGGCATTTTTATCAAGATGCATTAAGGATAGTAATGGGATGTTAATATATCAGATACAAAGACTTCTTCTCATTTAATTCTTATTATGTTTAGCAATTGCACTGATATAACCATTGATTGCATTGTCATATTATGAATGTGATGCTATTCATTTGGTCTACCCTTCATCACACGACACATGCTTCTTAATTAGTCTATCTTTCATTACACGACATGTGCTTCTCATTTGGTCTACCTTTCATATTGTGAAAGTGATGCTTCTCATTTTGTAATAATAATACATTTTTCTTTTTGGTATAATTTCTTAAGGCTTTAAAATTTGTCTTATTTTTTTTATCTTAATTTGTTCCATTATTACATTTTTGGAGCATTGATTGCCATAGCAATTATGGTATATCATTAGGTTTTTTATACTATTACATTATTTTTGACAATATTTATATATTTATTTTTTGTTTGCATTATACATATTTTTATAGTAATATAGACATGTGGTTCCTTTAGACTATGTCATTGTGGAAATTCGAGAGGTTAAAAGTCAAGTCTTGGATCCACTTTGAAAATTAGAGAGGTTATAAGTCAAGTCTTGGATATCCATTTTCTAGGCAATGTTCTCCTCTTTCAAGTCTTGGACACGATTTGGAAAAATTTAAGTCTCCATTAGATCATAAACATCAATTTCATCATTCATGCCTCAAGTCAAGCTCTTCTATGAACACAAAATTAGAAAATATTCCCCATGTTACAACTCATTTTGATAGAGAGAGATTTAGTTTTGTAGTTAGTGAAAAATATCTTGAATTTACAAAAGAAACCCCATTACATTTTCGTGAGGGTTCTGTTTAAATCAATAGCTTTCACAATTTCGAAAAGTTAAATAACTATATCATATGTACAAGAAAACAAAATCAACAAAAAAAAAAAAATATTTATTAAGGAGATCATTGAAGATAAAGTTTGGATTTAACTAAAAATATTGATTATAAATTTTTGATTTCATCAATTTTTGTCTATATCAAGTAAAAGTAAAATAAAAATCTTTGAGATGGAGACTAAAGTTATTTTATAGCTAAAGATAGTTTAGAGAAGAACAAATTAAAAAAAAAAAAAATATATAACTAAATTGATAAAACTTTGGGGATTGAGATAATGAAAGGTGTGCATTATTGAGATTCAATACTTAACTTCAAAAAGAAAAAAAAAAACTCACATATCAATTTTTTTTTTTTCATATTTGGAATTAAAACTCATAATTCATAGGAAGTTGAACAAGGTGGGATTGAATATTGTGCATTTCACTTTGTCCAATCCAATTAAATCTAAAAAATTGATATAAAAAAAGAATTAATAAGAAGTGAAAAAAAATGAACAAAAAATATTTCGTAGATAAGACATCATAAAATATAAGTTATCAATCCCCATGTACTGTTTTAGAAGTAATGAATTAACTAACCCATTTAACTCTAGTTATCGTTTTGATCAATTAAGAAGAAACTCATGATTTTTTTTTTTTTAACAGTTTTAGCAGAAAGGACACGGCATGTGGATCTGAGTCTGGCATTACAAAATTGACTCCTTTTCTTGTGTTGTTCTATATATATGTGCCTCAGCAATTACAATGGTGTGAGCAAAAATTTAAAAAAAATTTTCCGGATTTTTTTTTTGTGCTTGTTAATTTGCATGATAATGGAGTTCTGTTTCTCAAGGAAACATGTGTTGTGGGTTCTGATCAATTTAATATGGTTAAGTGGTTATGAGAGTTGCCTAGAGGAAGAGAGGTTGGGTTTATTAAGTATCAGGGACTACTTCGAGTCAAATGGGGTGAGGACAGAGCTTGTGCTTCCTTCCTGGACTGATAATCTGGCATCTGACTGCTGCAGCTGGGAACGAGTCAAGTGTAATAGCACCACTGGCCGAGTGATTGAGCTCTTTCTCAATAACACTAGCCTTGAACCACATGACTATTATCTTGATCGTGAAAGAATTTGGTTTCTAAATGTGTCCTTGTTTCTTCCTTTTGAGGAGTTGCACAATCTAGACTTGCATGAGAATTGGTTTAGTGATTGCTACCAGAATCATGGTACATATTACGCTACTTCGCTCTTCCTTCTTTGCCCCTTGTTTTCATGTGCACAGCAGTTCCAAATCCACATAAACTTGCAGATGTAGCTAAGTTAGCTTCTGTTTCACATGAGATTTTTGTGTTAAAAATTGTTTTAATGTCTCGAATCGGAACCTCATGATCATATGTTGGTTCAGTTGTTTCTAAGATTAACTTATCTTGTGAATGCATCGTTGAGAATGTGGTTATTGTAAGTGGCAGAAACATAATCATTCTGCATTTATTTAAGGGATTTGTTGTATAACTAAGAAAATTGTTCTTGCAGGTTTTTTGATAAGATTTCCAATTCGAAGAAGTTAGAAGTCCTTGATCTTTCATGGAACAACTTCCAAAATAATATCCTACAGTCCTTGGCCGAAATCACATCTCTAAGGACTCTAAACCTTTGCTTCAACAAATTTGGAGGATCTTTTCCAATTAAAGGTACTCAAAAACATATACAACATTGTCTTTCATCAAACATTTTTTTTTAAAAAAAAAATTCATTTAATTCTTTCAATTATTCATTCTTCAAATTTCAAATTATAATTTTCATAAGTAAAAAACATTCTAAAGTAGTGATCCAAAAAATTAACAAAACACCTTCTTAGACACATTTCATAGAGGTGTTTCAAATAACTCACAAATTCCCCTCTCTTGATGATGAAAAATTATGCTTGGATATAACTAAATATGATTGTAAATTTTTGTTTAAATTAATCTTAGTCAAATCATGTATGGAGTAAGTTAAATGAAATTTATAAGATGCAAGAAGTTTATTTTGTCATATAAAATAAGTTTGACAAAAGGATAGTAAGCAAAAATAAGAAATCTAACATATAAGTTGAAACTTTAGAGACATATAATGAAAGGTGTGTATTATTAAAAATTTAATCAACTTCAAAGAAAAGAAAAAAAAATAGAGAGAAATTGAAACAATTTGTAACATGTCAAGAAGACTTTAAGTAGAGAATTTTATTCAAATGTGACTAGCAAGACATAACGTCTCCACACTAATGCCTATGACCATAATTTCCTTAAAATCTACATTTAATAATTTTTTTCTTTTTTTATTTTAAATAATACATTTAAGACTTTGATTAAATTAGAGAGTAACACAAAGAATATCAGTTGCTTTTTAGTAAATTTTCAATTACTTGCATTTTGTAAGCACTTGTAAAAGGTTTTTTTCTTCAATTAATTTCTCTTTGACTAATCAAACTGAACCTTATTGATAGTTAAGTCATATCATCTCACTACAAAACTAATATAAAAAGAGAATTATAAAGAAAATAAATATAAAACATAATTTCTCTAATATGATATAAAGTAAAAGTCAGTTTTTGCTATACTAAAAATAATAATAATAAATAAATAAATATTACAACCAAATGGACATAAAAATTGAGTAAGGAGAAATGTCTTAGCAATTGCGGGGTTTTACAGTTGAATACTTGATTGGAAGTTACATTAATTTTCATTTGGTGTTTTTTATATGCGTATGTGCCTCAAAAATTAGAATATAATGAGTGAAAAAATTAGAAGGTACGCTTCTTTTACTTTTCCTTCTTTACCTTTTGTTTTCATGTACACAGTGGGTTCCAAATTGACTTGTTGTAAATGGTCATTGCAAGTGATAGAAACATAATTATTCTGCATCTGTTTAAGAGATTTGTAGTATAACCAGGAAAATTGTTCCTGTAGTTTTTGAGAAAATTTCTAGTTTAAAGAAGTTGGAAGTCCTAGATTTTTTGTACAATGCCTTCTAAAATAATATCTTAAAATATTTAGGTGAAATCACATCCCTAAAAACTTTAAACTTAAGATGGGATAGTCTTGATGGATCTTTCCCATTCAAAAGTACTTACAAATATATACAGTAACATCTTTCATCAAACACTTTTGTTTTAAAAAATGATTTAATTCTTTTAGTTATCCATCCTTTTGAATTGAAATAATTTGTAACATGTTAGGTAAGATGGAGAATTTTATCAAGTTGTGACTACCAAAGACATAAAGTCTCCACATTGATGCCTATGACCATAATTTTGTTAAATTTTATGTTTAATATTCTTTTTTAGAGTAATACATTTAAGACTTTGATTAAGTTAAAGAACAATATAAACATGCATCAAATGTTTTTTAAGTATAATTAAAACTTGCATTTTGTAATCATTTGAAAAAGACATAATTTTTTAAACTTAATTTCTCTTTTACCAATCAAACTAAATCTTGTTGATTATCAAGCCCTATTATTTCAGTACAAAAATCAATATAAAAAGAGAATTATGAAGAAAATAAAAAACAAAACACATTTTTCTTAGATGTGGTATAAAGTAAAGCTTAGCTTTACTAAACTAAAAAAAGGAAAAAAAAATTAAATATAACAACTAGATTGACATAAAATTACTAGAGGTATAGCCCTTTGACTTCACATTTTGCATTTTGCTTGGGGGAAATTGATTCCATAGTCAAAAACTCAAATATGAACTAGCTCTTACAAGTTACTGTTACATATTATAATGGTGCAAAAACTTGTTTATTTCAACATATGCATGCATAAAATTAGTACATATATGTTTTTATGCTTTGTGGAACAACTGTAATTTGTCCTCAGAGTTAAAGGCTATTGAACATTTGGAGGTGTTGGATTTAAGCTTTAACTATCTCAGTGAACCCCCAAAGGTCCAAGATAAAGACATCATTCCTTTCTTTAATTTCTCTTTGTTTTTTCTCTTTTTGTTTTGTGATTAGAAAAAATATATAATATTGATAGTATTTTTTTTTTTTAGAAACCTTTGGGGTTATCGGTGCTTTCCTTTTATACAATAATATTAGCAGACTCATAAATGCATATTGAGGAATAACTATCAAATACTCTATATATCCCAAATTTTAAGTCGTTGAAGAATTTGATAGTACTGAATCTAAAATACAACAAATTCAATAGCAGCATCCTACCCTTTGTAAGTACTCTTACATCACTTAAAACATTGAATCTTGGCTACAACTATTTGGGGGCATTCATTTCCATTTCCACAACAGGCATTGCAATTCTTTAAATTCAATTTGTTTTGTTCTTTTCTTTTCCCCTAGAGTCACAGTACTATGTTGTTGTAACACATTCTTTTTAATTTCTTTTTGGCAGAACTAGCTTCTTTGGAAAACTTAGAATGGTTGGACCTAAGTTATAATCATCTAAATAATCTTGAAGGAATTGTTAATGGCCTGTTAAGATTTCAAAAGTTAGAAGTGTTGAGACTTGATGGAAACAACATCACAAAGAGCATTGTTAAATCATTAGGTGTTGTGACATCTTTGAAGAATCTTAGTCTTTCATATGGTAGCCTGAATGGAGTCTTCCCAGCACAAGGCATGTAAAAAGTAACTCAAACAATGAAATTGAGAATTGATCTCTCTTACTTAATTTATTTTCCTTTCATATATATCTACAGACTTTGCAAGCTTAAAGAACTTAGAAATTTTGGATCTTTCTTTCAATCAATTAACAATGCTACCAAGTACTGCTTGCTCTTTTTCAAGGGATTTTTTTTTTTTTTGTTGATTGATGAGTGCAAGTTTTGAAAAGTTTCATTTAATTTATTAGACAACTTTGATTAACAATGAAAAGAGAAGAAAAGAAAAAAAACCAAGAAGCAGAAAATTCCTTAACCACACAATAAAAAAAAAAAAAAAAAAAGAAACAAGAAGAACAAAAGGAAAAGACATTTAACCTCATGGACCCCACCTTAAACCTTTGACATCATGAAGGTTATCAAAGTATACCCCTAAACCTTATAAAACCTTTGTTATGGTGCCAGTCCACTAGCAATCTCTATAGCTCATCTTTAACAACATTTTTTTTTTTCTTAAATTGCCCTAAAATCTTTTTTTTTCTTTTTTCTTTTTTTTGAGAAGAAATGTCCCAAACTAGGTCCACCTACTTGATCAAACCAAATCCGCCTGCACATGGTCCGCACTCACAGCCTTGTCTTTTTCTAGCCTTTATCACATGCTCTCCTCAAGTTGTTGCCAATTCCCTAAATTTATTGCTAGTTCAAATTAAATTTCTAATCTTTTTCTTTTTCTCTATCTTTTCTTTTCTTTCCTTCAATTTACTTGTATCCTTCATATTTACTAAAAATTTAATATCTCATATAAGATACCAATTTTTACTTAAGTCATCACACTAAATGCTTCTTTTACATTTACAATTTCTTTCAATGCTGCCTATAAACTTTTTCCATCTTCAAATCTCATTAAATTGTGGGCACCTATTGTTTATAAAAGCATTCTTGGCTATATATATTATAAAGCATTGCTTATGCAATCACATAAAAGATGAATAATTAAAATAATTTTGTGGTTACTTATTTGAAAAAAAATAAATTTGATAATATATTAAATAAAAAAATAATTTAAAAGTTTCAAAACATAAAACTTGTAAAGAACTATTATAATGTTTTTTTTTTATTCTGAATTAGTAATTATCATTTTTTTCCTTGCTAAACAAATGTATCATATATATATATATATATATATATATATTTTCCTTTTATATTTGTACATATAAACTTTTATTATAAAAAAATCTAGACTGCCACTATCCTCATTCATGTAGCTTCTTTGTTGTTATTCTTTTACCTTTTTGTTGCATGTAGCATGAAGCCAAGGAATTGGCTCTTATGCAACATATGGATGCTTTGGACTTTGAAAATCTATGATTATATCATCCAATATTGTATTTCATCATTGAAATTGACCAATTCAGGCCTCCATGGTTGAACCTAACGTGAAGCTATGAGTTTTGGCATAAGTTTTTGTCAAATGCTAAATTGGAATTACAATTTTTCAAATATTTTTATGGTTTTAAACCTTATATATATTTTTGTTTTATTTTGGGGGATAGATCTTGATCAAATTACTTCACTCAAAGTTTTATGTTTAGCTGTCAACAATTTGAATGGATCTCTAGCTCAAAAAGGTAATTGTTAACACTTTACCAATGCTTAAAAGTAACATTCACCTTTTATCTTTTATGGAAAATGTTAAAATATTATACCATCTTCTGTTTCAGGTTTATGTTCACCAAAGAACCTTCAAGAGTTGGATCTCAGCCACAATAATCTTAGTGGAATTATTCCATCTTGTCTAAACAAATTGACATCTCTTACAGTCTTAAACTTGTCATCAAACAAACTTGAAAAGGACATTTCATCATTTCCATTTGCTACTCTCAAATCCCTTGAGTATATTGATCTTAGAAATAATCTCTTTTGGGGTCAATTCTCTTTTTACTTAGTTGCCAATCACACAAATCTTCAAGTGTTGTTGTTATCAAGCGATAACCACAAGCTAGTGGTCCAAACTCATTATCCATATGACTAGTTACCTACATTTCAACCTAAGTTTTTGTTAATGTCTAATTGTAGACTTAACAATATTCCCCAATTTCTCACTCACCAAATTGACCTGTGAGCCATCGATCTTTTCCACAATAACATCATAGGAACCTTTCCCATTTGGTTGCTTAAACACAATACCCAATTGGAGTTTTTAAGTCTTAGAAATAACTTCTTTGTGGGTTCATTTCATTTAACCTCCAATTCTAGTTTTGTCATAAAGTATATAAATATCTCAGAAAACCACTTTCATGGAAAGCTTCAACAACATATTGGCAGTATTATTCCAACTATAGAAGCATTTAATCTTTTAGCAAATGCATTTGATGGTGGCATTTCATTCTCTCTTGGAAGCTTGCACTATTTGTCCCTTTTAGATCTATCCAACAACAAGTTTTCAGGAGAAATTCCAAACACTTTGTTAACAAATTCCACTAATTTGGACATTTTGGTGCTCTCAAACAATCAATTAAGTGGTGAAGCACCAAAGAAAAAGTCCAATAAAACTGGCTGGTGGTCTTTGCAACTAAGTGGAAATTAGCTTACTGGCACTCTATCAAATTGGATCTCTCATTACCTAAGCCTATATTTTTTGGATAAGTGACAACTACATATCAGGTGAAATTCCAAACTTCATTGGGAATCTGAGTTTATATTATTTGAGCATGGCAGGTAATGCACTTAATGGAACAATTCCATGTGCATTGCTTACAACCAATTTACACTTTCTTGATATTTCTCACAACAAGCTTTCAAGTGATCTTTATTCCTATTTAGAATGGCCATCCAATTTAGGCCATTTGAATTTGGAATGGAATAGATTCATAGGCACAATTCCAAAAACATTATTCAACTCTTCTTTCATGATGACGTTGAATATTGAAAATAATTTTTTGTCTAGTGAAATTCCAACATCAATGGGAAATTTTCCCTACTTAAGAGTTCTTCATCTAGGAGGAAATAATATGAGTGGTTTGCTACCAGAAGAACTGTGCCGGTTAAATGAACTAAACATACTGGATCTCTCATATAACTCGTTTTTTGGACCAATACCAAGCTATTTTAGCCACATTTCTTTAGGGAAGGAAAACACATCTAATTTTTGCACAAGTTGGAGGGGATTATGGTGTATCTTTCATGACATCCTATAGCTTTCAAAGAAGAGTAACCAGCAATGTAGGGTTGGTGATTGAAGACGCATATGATTTCATCATGCAACAAGTGTAAGTTGATTTGGTGACAAAGACTAGATTAAACATATACAAAGGCAAGCTTCTTGATTTGATGTCTGAATTGGACTTATCATGTAACCAGCTAACAGGGGAAATACCAATAGAACTTGGAAATTTGAGTTGCATACGAGCAATGAACTTGTCTCATAATCAGTTGATTGGCTTAATTCCAGGAACTTTAGGGCATTTAGGGCAAATAGAGAGTCTAGACATTTCCTACAACAAATTGAGTGGAGAAATCCCATTGGAATTAATTAGTCTAAACTTTCTAGAGATTTTTAGTGTAGCTTACAACAACTTCTCAGGTAGGCTTCCAAACATGGAGGGACAGTTTGCCACATTTGATAGCAATTGCTATAAAGGAAATCCATTTCTTTGTGGACCTCCATTAGATGCAAGTTACAATATTGACTTACCAAAATTGCCACCATCTTCTGATGCAAGCAATGGAAAATGGCATGACATTATTGATCCTGTGTCCTTCTTGGCAAGTTTCCTAGCAACCTACCTTGTATTCTTGTTTGGTTTTATGGTTGTTCTTTATGTCAATCCTTATTGGCAACGAAGGTGGTTCATGTTCATTAAGAAGTTCATAGACAAATGTCATTTCATGGCTTTTTATATGATTCCAAAATTGTTTACTAGAGTAGTTAGGAAGCCATATTTTGCTTGATTATGTATCTATTTAGGTAGCACTACTTTATGTGACAATATTGGATATGTAATTCTTGAATTTACATACTAGCTTTGTGTTGTGGTGTTGCATGCCATGTTTTTATGAATATTGAATGTTGAGAAAGAGTTGGATTATAAGTAAACATATTAGAATAGATGTGGATTAAATTAGATACATCTTAGACAAGATGTGTAGTAATTTTCTTGCAACTTGAACAATCAATGTTTGAGATACAAGACATTTTTGTACACTAAGTATGTTTTCGATAACAAAGAAATACATCAGTTGAACTAGTTGAAGGGACAAGGCTAATAATTGCTTTCAAATATTTGAGTGAAGTATAATGATCAAGATAATGACCTAAGTATTTTAAGTAAACTCGTTAATTGTGCATTATGTTCAGCTAAATTGTATTATTTATGAATTATATATTTTCAACTAAACTAAATGATGCCTTGAATATTTATTTTCTTTATAGAAGATTCTTATGTCATAAGAAATATGTTGCAACCAAAATAACATACATGCAAAAACAACAAGCAATAAACAATAACTCAATATTATGATGAAACATCTTACTTCTCTAAATACTATTAGGAGGTGGGCAACAACCCTGAAGTAAGTACAAAGTCTTTTCCTTTATGGCAACATACATAAGGAAGTTTGACAATGCAAAAAAGCTACATATATGTACAAATTAAAGGCAAATATTGTATATAGATTTATATCATTTAATTTTAATTATTAATTGTAGTTAGCATGTTTTCTGATGAATAATGAGACAATTGTAAATAACATTTAAGATTGAACAATGTAAGCCTATGTATAATTTCATGTCCAATTCCTATATTCATTTAATAGACCTCTTTACAATAAGGTTGAACACATGATACCATAAATAGCACTATAGATAAGGTCTTTTCATGTTGCAATGGTATTTTATGATGACAAACTATATATTAAAAATGGTGATGCAAGAAATCTAGGAGGGCAAGATTTAAGGCTCATTAATGTCTATGATTTATTAGAGTTTAGAAAATTGAAACTTTAGGATTTTAAGTATAAAATTCAAATTTTTGGTCAAAAAAAAGAAGTCTAGAATTCATATTTGTATCACTTAGCATTTGTTGAATAAATTACAAAGAGTAATGGAAATTAGAAAATGAAACTACCAGCATGATAAATTCCTATATGCAAAGAATATTAGCACTTCTAATTATTATAGAATTTGGACAACATAGATTAATTAGCATCAAAAAATCTGCCTAACAAGAAAATTTAATGAAAATAGACACAAGCCAAGCTACTCCAACTACCAAGTTGGTTCATTAAAGATAAAGACCACAACTTCTTTCCTTGAAATTTTGATTTTTCTAATATAAAATCTTTATATACATATTCAGAAAGTAATAATAGACATGGTGTCTAATCTTTTGTCAATTTCATGTGGAAATTAGAGAGCTTAAAAGTCACTTAAGTGAATGAGCCAAGTTTCTAGGGAATTATTTTCTCAAATGCTTCCTAACAAGTTTTGGGCTCACTTTTGAGAAAACTAAAGTCTCCATTAGAACATGAGCATTACTCAATTTAACAACAAGGCATTAATCCCTATAAGGTCATTTTTGGTAGTAACTAATATCTCATTTTCTACTTTCATACTAGAAAGAAGGTTTATTGGACTAGACGCACATTGGACTAATTTGTCCATAATTGAAATAAAGATGGTTTCTCATTTTCACATTCCAAACTTTTGTTTTTTTTTTTTTCTCTTAGTATTTGATGGAGCTAAATTTTGTATGTAGTTTAAAATTAATTAATTAAAAGCATTTTTTTAACAAAATTATTTGAACAATAAAAGATACTTAACATCTTTTTTCGAGACTTTTAAAATGACATTTACATAAAATTTAGGAATGCTTGCAATAAAATTTACCTAGCAAAGCATCCATCTCCAAATTAAGTAACCCATGATGCAGTGCCCTTCCGTTGTACTTAGACAAAGAATCTATTCACAGCTATTTTAATTGCTCAAGTTCTTTTCCTATCTATAGTTTTTTGTTCTAGTTATCATCAGTTTGATTTTATGGAGGGAGGGGATTTCCCAAACCTTCTGTTTCCCGTCGTGTTTTTGAACAAATACACTAATGTCATATATAAGTAAGTATATGCATACAAGAATAGATAAATTTCTTTAGAGAGAAATGAAGGAGAAGGCAAAATAATACAAGGTTCATAAAAGCCATCGAGTTCTTCGAATCTCTCAGTTATAGCAAAAAATTCTACTTTGTTTTAATAAATTAATTGTGTCCAAATTAGAAACATATTAGTGTTTGTAGCCAACAATCTGTAGAAAGTTCTAGTTGAGGCAACAATAATGTCAAAATTATTCATGTTTCCTTGTGTTTACGTCAGAATCATGTCAAAATTTCTATTTATTGTTAATTAAAAAGTTTATAGGCTATGAGCTAAATAATAGAAATTTTTTTCTGTTAGTATAAATTGCACAATTTTTTTAAGATAAAGATTAAATTTTTAAAATACGGAGTGTTTTTTTGAGATACATTATCCTCCTAAAGACAAAAGGCATAGGCCTCGGTCTTAGAATTTGTTCCCTTAAGAAGCTTAGTGTGCCTTAGGAAAGTTACTCTATCTTGCAACATAACATAGACTTGAAATTTGATAATGCGATGACACTCCGTCACGTGACATTTACACGTCAAATTGCTCTGTGTTTCTCTATGTCTTCCCGTGGAGTTCTTATCTTTCTCCTTTCTTCCATCCATCATACAAACTAGTGACTACCCAATTTGGAGGAACCAAGAGGGAGGTAATTTCATCGGTACAAAAGAAATGAATCAAGGCTCATGGAAACTTCTTTATATATATATATATATAGGTCTTTTATGATTTTTGTAATGTTCCAAAGATTCAAGGCTATGTAAATTGAAATTATATTTTATGTAACTTGTAAATCGCTTGGTATTTTTTTGGGAAGTAATTCTTAGTATAAAACTCATATCACTTAGTTTATATAGTATGTGTTGAACCATGAAACTAATTAACTTGATCCATATTCATCATGACAATTTAATTTATTTTTACTTTTATTTTGATCTATTGCAATTTCAAAATTTCTAAACGATTACTATCCAATTTAGTTTAAATACAAGTACTAAATAGATTTTGATCAATCTTTTTATACTCCTGTGTAAGTTATTGCAATGTCATAAGATCTTTTATAAGATCTTATAAGAATCAAGCTACAGTTCTAAGATCTTTTAAAATCAACACCAAGAATCAATTCAAGCAGATCAAAATTAAATCAATGCCACTAAAATTGTAGGGAAAAAATTCAGGTTGGCAAAAAGGGAAAAAAAAAATTACTTGGTAATGCACATCATGTTGAATTAGATGATTTTGATTTAATGCAAATGAGAATGAATGATATCCTTGTAATATTTATATACATTTAAAATTTGGAAGATACTGTAATTTTTGTTGTGACTAAGAAAAAAAAAATTACAATTCAAGTTGAGAAAAGCCAAAGTATTATGTCTTTTCTAAAAAAAAAAAAAAAAAAAAATGAGAACAGCTATACTAGTATAATTAAAGTGGTGCCGTTCCATTGTACTAAGACAGATTTTGTCCACAGCTATTTTAATTGTTCTAGCTCATTTTTCCTATCTATAGTTGTTTTTTCTATTTATTATTAATTGGATTTATCTTCAATCCGCAGAACTTACACTTAATTTCTTTTATTTTAGAATGATGACGATGAAAGATGAGGAAAGAATGTACTATCAAAGGCTGCAAAGTTCATTTTAACTCCTCCTAATTATGAATTGTCAAAGACTCATTTTGTGAGATTTTACATTTGATATAAGCTAATTATCTATAAATATTCAATAATTTAATTAATGTGAAAGTTAAAAAATTGTGTTTCAATACATCAAAATTGCACAAAACCAAATACAAATAGCAACTATAATAAATTAGAAAGCATATGGCACTGCAAGCTCCTGCCGCAAAAACGAATTGGCTCTCATACAGTTGCATTAAACACCCAAAGGAGAAAATTAAAAGTTAAGCAGAATGGCCGAAATAGAGATACTACGAAAATCAAACACTGGTCGTTTACACATTTCGTGAACGCCAAATGCACAAAAGTTGATTGCTGGGAATGGAATCGGACGGTCACATATTCAATTCGCAATTCTGCTTCAAAAACTAAAGAATTAAAAATCTGCAAAATGTTCATTTTAGTCAAGTGTTTTGGGAAATAGGTTTATTACATTACATTCTCCATTTTATTTTTACTGCACGAGCTGATGGTAGTCGGGACATGTACCCGATTAATCCGCATAAATTAAAGTGACTAAAATAATTTTAATAGCCAACATTCTGTTAATAATTAGTTATGAAAGTCTTTTATAATTTGTATGCTAAAATAATTTTTAGAGAAATTAAAGAAAATTCATAGTAAATAATTTGATACTTCATAGATATATATGGTTACTTCTTTTGTTTAATCTCTAATAGTATTGACTAATTCTAAGATGTATTCATTTAATCATTTATTCCAAATTGTATATTGTGATAAAAAATAATAATAGTGTTTATCATTTACCAAGAAACAAAGATTTATATTTTATGACAAAAATTATTGAAAAAATAAGATGACTTTTAGATATAATATTAAATTTTATGATTCTTGATATTCTATATATATCTAATTATTTTTATTAATAAATTTCTCAATATAAGATAATCACATAAGAAAATTTGTGTGTGTCACATGTAACCAACCTAAGAAAAAGACTTTAAAAAAAAAAAAAACATTGAGGAAAGATAGCATGTTAAAAAATGAAGCTTTAGAAATTAAGTGTTTTTTTCCTTTTTTTTTTTTTTTTATCTAAAGGGAAGGAGAACTTCTCTAAAAGAATGATAAGGAGGTGATAGCGGGTGAAGATGGAACCATTGCACCCCCGTCAAATCTTGTTGAAGAATTACTCAAAGTCTATATTGGGGATGGGATAGTTCATGTAATCCCAAGACTAATTGGAGTCCCAAGTGAGCCAACTAATCAGCTGTTCAATTTTCCTCTCTGTACACATGAGTGAGCCGAATTACTGGTTGCAGGCAATCAAGTTCCTGCAAATAAGTGTCGTTTGCACCGGGCTGGTTGAGCATATTACTAAGACAAACATTGGGTTTATACATTTTTGTGTGGACTTGGGCCATGCCGGGCAAAGTAGCCTTGTTCATTCACTTTAGTCTGTAGTCTGTAATGTTTTGTGAACTTGGTGCAGCCCACTGAAACCTCCGGCCTTTGATTCATTAAGCTAAAGTAAATGCTAACACACACCCTGATGAACATTCGGGCAGACAGACTCAAACTCAAAATTCTAGTCTTTGAATTCAATAAATACTCTTTTTTGCAGTTTGGTTGAATGAACCAAGTTATCAAAGATCTTCATTTAAACATATATAGAATGTTCAATTAAAAAATTAAGACATTAATTATTTAATTATTATCTTTAATCATTTCCACTGACAAAAATTTTGAGGCAAAAGGATTGTTGATTCTATCAACTTTATTGAACAATCTTGCGTTTTGAGTTTTGCCGAGATGAATAGACACACCTTTTTATCTTACACAAGAGGGACCCCTAATTTAAAATTGTTTGGCTGCCGTACATAAAAGAGATTGTTGATCATGAACTAATTCCTAAGCATAAAACTTATACATGTTGAAGGCTTTGATTTTGTGGAAAGGAAAAAATTTATCATATCATATAATTTATTAATTTTAAGTCCTTTTAATAAAGGTGAACAATTGCATAAATGTCAGTATTCATATTACAAATGATCTTTGAAATAGGTAATAACTAAGAACTTACTTGTTTAAGTTCACATCATGGTGTAAAAACATCATATAAGTTTTAGTTGTTTAAGGTAACTTGGATAAAAAATTTGGCGTTAACTTCGTGCTTGATTCACTAACACCCAAACGTTGGTTTTGGTGACTATGATTGGGTTTTTTACTCTATGTAGGTTTGAGACTTTATTTTTCATAATCAAGCACAACCACCCAAAAAGTACATCTGACAAAAAATTTTCATGACAAAGTAACATGGATAATCCTATTAAGGTACACAAATTTCAACCGAATAATTTCTCTAACAAGCATATGTAGCTTATACATTTTCATTCGTTGGTTGAAGGAGGATGAAATGAAGACTCAAACTAAAATGCAATTAAAATTGCAGCAGAACTTTGGACATTAAACTTGTATATATTCTATTGTAACTCAAACTCCTTTGTATAGGAGATCAGTAAAATAATTGTAGTACAAGAAATGATAAATGCAACAAGCTTCCCTTATCCTCAAGTATACTTGCTTAATCAACTTAGCAAATTTTCCACCAACTCTCAAAAAATCATTTCAGTTGTCCTTTCCAAATTCCCTTAACTGAACTTATAAACATTAAGTTACAATCCAATTAAGAACATCCCATTAGAACAAAATAGAAGTTGCTAATGTTGTTTCTTCTCTTGCAAACTTTGAGTCATTTGCTTCATCTTCAAGGGCTGCTATATTGAGATGGAACAGGAATGAAGCCAAGTTCACTGACACCATTCCTCAAAAGGGTTAGTTTGTTTAGTTCTCCAATGCCTCACAATCAACAGCTGCCTCACCATGGGCTTGAACAGCCTCAAGGGCTTGAACTGAAGCGCTTGAGAATCCCATCATTTCACAGAATACATTAGGGAGACCGGTTTTCTGTTTGTTCATAGTCATGACTTCGGTAAACTGGACTGAGTTTAGATACTTGGTCTTCCTGGTGCCCATGCACTCCTTTGAGGCTCCAGTCTTTGCACGATCAAGTGACAGATGATGCTTTGGGCTCAGGTCTGCCTGCATGTACCCAGAAGCAGAGTTCAAGTCAAGCTTTTTCTACATAACAGCTAGTGACAACTCCTCTTCCAACCTTCTCTCAAGCTTATCAGATTTCCTATGCAGGTAGTGCTCCTCAGCCTGTTGCTGCATTATTGACGGGATAGCAGACAGAAGGCTCTTGATTGCCTCTGAAGCTATCTGCAAAAGATGTCTGAAAAATTGCAAACTGTCTTGGCGGAGCTCACGAGACAAGGATGGGCAATTACTCTGCTGCTGGTAATCTGCAAGACAGTTAGATGGATCCACCTGCAGAGCGTCCTTACATGCACTCATTGGGAATTTGGAAGTTTGCAGAAGCTGAGATACCAGGAGTTGACCTCAGACTCAAGCTGAGCTGTTGCTTGATGACAGTAGTCGGTAGTGAATTCAGCATTTTGCTTATCATTGAAATGATTCAACAGCTGGAAAATATGGTTCTGCACTTGGTGACACTTGTTGGTATGGAAGGAGATGAAGCAAGTAACCTGGAATGACATACAGCTGAAGCATAGTAAGAAAATGAAGGAAAGAGAGAAAGAACTAACTTGAATTTGGCTTAACTTGCTTAATTCATTAGAGTTGAGCTCTCTACCTTATATATGAGAGCCTTGATATACATATTTGAAATTTGTAATTCCAATTTAAACATCACCTAGAGTTACAAAGTGAAATGATTGTTTGGTTAGCTAAGCATTCCACTAATTCAAAATGTTTCAAATTTAAACACACAATTACAGTTTAAAACTAATCACTTAAGTAGCTGTAAGGCTTCTCCTTCATGTCAATCCTAACTGCCGCATCTGATAACTGAAGCTTGGAGGGAAAAATAGTTGCATTTGAGCCAGAGCAAATGCTGGCAGGTAATGCAGCAGCATCATGGTTGCTGTGAGCTTGATGAACATCAACACTCATACATTGTTCTCCATGTATTCTTTAGCCTCTCCACTCTTATGTCTATTACTAGCGATAACTATTAAAAGGAAAAATGATATGTGAATAGAAACAGAGGGACTGACACAACGTGATAAGTGAAGTTTACCTATTAAATAATAATTTTTTTCTTAAAACTTAAAATTTTCTGTAACAAATATGATACAGGGCAGCGTACATTGTATCATGTTGGTTGTTATCATCCATTTGTCTTACGGGTCGCTGAGAAGGATAATCATTGAGAGCACATAACAGAAAAAAAAAAAAAAATCAAATAATAAGAATTAAACAACATAAAAAAGTTATTAAAAAAAAAAACATGTAGCAAAATTTAAGCTAGACGTGTCTAGACAGACTGATAGTTGATCGCTGATTTCCAAAGTGGCTGATACCATGAGATAGTTCTGCAAAACTGTGATGGTTGGAGTTTATGGGGAAAACAAGATGCAAGTAACTCAGTCATTGTTCTAAGATATTATTTAGTGCCAAACTAGAAGAAAATTTAGAAGACATTCAGCGGGTAATATAAACAAGTAATAAAAGAAAAACTTGAGAGAAAATCCTAATATACATGGGATTATTCGAAAAATAACTTTTAACTAAAATTTTTTTTATTTATAAGATAAAAATTTTTACTCACCAACCAAAATAAGTTGACCAAAATATTTTTCATGTTCCCTACTGCAATGAAAATGAAGTTTTTATGAGTTTCTTATAACAAAATTAAGTTCCATCAAATAACCTGAAAAAAATTAGAAGGCTTGGAATATGAGAATGAGAAACATCTTTAATTGACTTTTAGGTAAATTAGTACAGTCAAATTAAAAGATTGCATTTTTAGTACAGAAAGAGTCCTGGCTGATGCTAATAAGGCCAGCCATCTGCCTTAATGATTGATAACTCCTTCAACACCCTCCCATGGCTGATGCTCCATTACAATTATTTCATCAAAATTTCCTTGCCAATACATGGGAAAGATGGATCCCATATCTCCAAAAATAATGTCATACATTAATGAAAGTTCCAATCTAATAAAAAAAAAAAAAAGAAAAGAACCTGAAAAATATTTACAAATATTACATATGCGTATTTTTATTTTCAAACCCAAAATTTGATAAAACCATTTACTGAACATAAATTTAACATGTAATATAAACAAGTAATGAAAGAAAAAACTTTGATTAATCAAAAATTTTACACTCATAAGATGTTATATTTAGCAATAAATTTAAAAACTTTTGTTAATATAAGTAAAATTTTCATTCTACATATTTGTCATTATTCACAAATGAGATTTTGTTAAGTTGATAGTTAAAGTCTCACAACGAAAGATTGAACAAAGTTAGCAGATCTTTTTTCCTTATAAATAAGGATTCTTGTAATTTGTTTTATAATTAAGGGAATAAAACTCTAGTGACCTTTAGTCCATTATTTGAACTTTTGTTAACTAAGTTCTAAAAGAGTTTTTTGATTTTTTTATTTTTTACTTTAATAATATTTACTTTCACTTTTTCTTATGGATGTAGGTTAAATTAACCAAATCACGTAAATTTGATATTTCTTTTCTTACAATTATTTTTTCTTATATTTTATTTTAATTTCTGTTATTATTTTTAAGGATTATAATTTGAAATTTATCTCCTAACATATTTCACTTTTTCATTGGAGTTAGTTACTAAAAATGATTTGCCATCAAAGCTATCTTATTAGAAAGGCTTTGTGGGGGCAAAAAGAAACTCATAATATACGTGGAGATGAATTAAACAATAACTTTAACTTAAAATTTTCTTATTTGCACGAGATAAAAATTTTCCTTCTAATCCTAAGCCTTCTCAAATAACTAACCAAAATAAATAAATCGAGATAATTTTTAGGTGATTCTCTCTTGTTGTAACAAGGAAGTTTTTATGAGTTTCCATAGCTAAATTCAACCCATTAAATACCACAAAAAATCAAAAGGTTTGCGTTGTGAAAATTAGATGCTATTTTTGTTAACTTAGCAGCAAATAAGTCTAATTAAATTAGAAGGTTCTTTTTAGGGTGGAAAAGGCATTAAGACCACCTATCGGCCTTTATGGTGGATAACCCCTTTAACAACCCTCTAATGGTTGATTGTCCATTTTAATTATTTCATCAAAACTTTATTGCAAATACATAGAAAAGATTGATCTCAAATCTCCCAAAATTATGTCATACTATGATGAAGGGTTAAGTCATCCACTTCATGTCTTGGGTCTTTCACTCCTTTTGTATTAATGCACTTGTCCTACCACTACAACAATTATATCTAACGTTTCAATGTGCCATTGGGATCAAATCACAAACTAAAAGATGTGTAATGAGAAAGAAAAAATTGATCTATAAATTTACCTATAACTATGCATATATATTTGTACTACCATAGGGGATGTCCCGCCAAAAAATAGCTAGATGTCAACAAGATAAAAAGCTTAACAACATAGTATAATGAGTTGAAAAAAAATGTAACAAGGATCTCTCTCTCCTTTCACACCATAATTAGAGATATATATATATATATATTCCTTTAATTTTCTAAAATAAAAATATTTCATTTTTTTTACTTTAAAATAACTTTACTTTCTCAATTTGGTATCTACTATTTTCTTTTGCATATATATATATATATATTCCTTTAATTTTCTAAAATAAAAATATTTCATTTTTTTACTTTAAAATAACTTTACTTTCTCAATTTGGTATCTACTATTTTCTTTTGCATTAAAATTGTCCATTGTTTAAATCATATGTCATCAGGAATGTCTATTATGATATATTAAGAATTCATGTAGGTTATTTTCTTATTTACAATTCATATGGGTAGATTTTATCTTTTTTTATTTTCATCTCTTGGGATATTATAATTTACCATTATTGTTATTGTAAAAGTTCCAACTGTGCATTATTGGCAAACATTGTCTTGTTTTCCCCTTTCTCATTCAACAACAATTGCAAGAGATTGAAGTTGGCTAAAGATTACTACTTCTTGCTCATACAATTAATCCTTCCTACTTACTTAATGATTTAATCCTTATGGACTTACAATCTTTTTCATTTTAGTGTAGTTCTTAACTCTTGCTTCATTATGGTATCAATAAGCAGAGTGCATTGAAGTCATATCTCTACTTTAACACATGTAATCATAGAAGAGCAAAGAGTGATATAAAATATATCAAGGCTAATCATAAGAAGAATTTGTATGTAGGGACATATAATCAAGAATTAAACAAACTAAAGCACAATAAGGTATCTATCATCACCCGTTGTCACTCTCCCATTAGCAATAGTCAATGTGTTTCCAATAAGTGTTAAGTTGATGACTAAGTCTCACATCGAGACATTGAGCAAAGTTAGCTAGCACTTTTCATTATAAATAAGGAGTAATGTAATTTATTTTATAAATTAATGGAGTTAAACTCTAAGAGATTTTAGTCTATTATTTAAGCTTTTGTCAATTGGATTTAAAAAAAGTTTTTTGTTTTTTTGCATTCTCCATTTTACTAATATTTGCTTCCACTTTGGCATCAGGATGTAAGTTAGATTGATCAAACCACATAAATTTGGTGATCCTTGACTTCAATTATTTTTTGTCATACTTTATTTTATTTTCTATTATTATCTTTAAGGGCTATAATCTAGAGTTTATTTCCTAAAAAACTTGTATCAAAGCCAATTCACTAGAAAAATAGTCATCATGTTAATAACTAAGTATTATTTTGAGAAGTTTGATTAAAGTTTCAACTTCAAAATGTGGTAATTGAAGGTCATGCTGGTTTAATATGGTGTCAATATAACATTGCTATATAAGGAGAAAAGGCAAGAGAAGATGTCAAATAAGGAATATATTAGTCTTGACAAGAAGACCAAATTAGGTATCATCTTAAATCTTTCTAATAAAATTTTAAGAGAAGTAGTTACTGAAATAATTATTAAGAATTTATGGGAGAAATTAAAAGCTTTGTATATGAAGAAAACTATGGAGAATAGGCTTCATATAAAACAAAATTTGTATGTGCTTTGTATGCCTAGAGGATCATTTATATTATTGTATCTTGATAAATTTGATTCTTTGCTTATAGATTTGAGTAATATAGATGTTCATATTGAGGATGAGAATTAAGCCCTATTATTATTGTGTTCTCTTCCCTAGTTATTTAAATATTTTAACGAAATAATGTTTTATGGTAAAAAGATTATTTCTTATAAAGAAATTAAGTCTATTTTAAAGTTAAAAGGCCAAATCGATAGGGATATAATTGGGGAGAGTAGCAGTTTGGTGGTTTAGGGTAGATTAGATAAGAAGGATGCAAATAGTTAAAGATCTAAATTTAGATCTAAATCCAAATATAGAAATTTAGCATGTAATTATTGTAAAAAGAAAAAAAAAAGAAAGGCATATCAAAGTTGATTGCTTTAAATTGAAAGATAAAGAAGAAGACAAAGACAAGGATAAGAGTTTGGTGTCTCATGGAAAATTAGATAATAAAGATGCAAATAGTTAGAGACCACATAAGAGGGATGTAGATAACAATTTTGTGGTTTAACGTAAATTAGATAAGAAGGATGCATATAGTCAAAGATCTAAATCTAGATATAAATCCAAGTATAAAAATTTACTGTATAATTATTGTAAGAGAACAAGGCATATCAAAGTTAATTGCTTTAAGTTGAAAGATAAAGAAAAAGACAAGGACAAGGATAACCAAAAAAGTAATGAGTCAACTTAAGTTAGTATTGCAAAAGATGAGAATAAAGGAATTATTTTCTTTGCTAATGATAAATTAAGATTTGCCAATGAATGGATCTTAGATTTTGGTTACATATATCATATGTGTCCCAATAAGAACTAGCTTTCCAATTATCAATTTGTTGAAGGTGGAGTTGTTATAATGGACAATAATGTAATTTGCAAAATTATTAGGATTAGTACGGTTAGAATCAAAACTCATGATGGTGCTATGAGAACACTTATACAAGTCAAATGTTTCAAAATTGGTGAAAATCTCATCTCTTTGAAAACACTTGTGACTCTTGGTTATAGGTACACCAATGAATGTGGAGTTTTGAAAGTTGGTATAGGTGCTCTTATTGTCATAAAACTTACAAGTCTAGAAATTTGTACATTTTACAAGGATTTATAGTTATAGGTAATATTACAATCTTTATATCATCTAATTTAGAGACAGAATTTTAAAAGCTATGACATATGTGGTTACAACGCATGAGTGAGAAATGTCCATTTATGTTAAGCAAAGGAAGTTTTTTGTGTGGACACCATACTAGGAAGTTAGACTTCTGTAAGCATTGCAACTTTAGGAAGTAAAAGTGTGTTAGTTCCAAGTCTTTAGTAATTCATAGAATAAAAAGCACTTTGGATTATATTCATTCAAATATTTGGGGGTCATTTTGCATTTTGTCAAAAGGTGGTGCCAAGTACATATTGACTTTCATTAATGATTATTCAAGGAAAGTTTGGGTTTTTTTTTTCTGAAGCACAAGAATGATGTTTTCCAAACATTTAAGAAGTGAAAAGGCTTGATTAAGAAGTAAACAAGGAAGTCGATTAAGTGGCTCAGGACAAATAATGACTTGAAATTTTGTGAAAGTGAATTTAATGAATTTTGTGAAAATGAAGGCATTATTCATCACTGCAAAATTAGGATGACTCCACTGTATAATGGTCTTACTAAACACATAAACAAAACGTTTTTAGAGGAAGCTTACTATATGATTTCTAATGCTAGTTTGTCAAAAGATTTTTAGGTAAAGGCAGTCTCTACAACTTGTATATCATTAATTATCCCCCTTCAACATCTATGAAGTTCAAGACTCTAGAGAAAGTTTGGTTAAGAACTCTTGTTAATTACTCTGATTTGAAGATATTTAGATGTCTAGCATATATATGTATCAATTATGGGAAATTGGAACCTAAAGCTAAAAAGTGCATTCTCCTTAGGCATACATTTGGAGTAAAGGGGTTTCATTTGTGGTGTCTTTATCCATTAAAATTTTTCATTAGTAGAAATGTTACCTTTAATGAATCCTTTATGTTACATCCAAAAGAAGAGTCTTCTAGTCCTTTTGATGCAAATAAAGGTGACAATGCACACAAGTAGGTAGAGTGTGAAGTTATGAATTGAGATGTCACACAATGGAGTTCTCACATTTCATTAGATTCATCAAATATTGTAAATTCCTCTAAAGATAAGGAGGAAGATCATTCCATAGCCAAAGACAAACTAAGAAGAGAGATTCAATTGTTACAAAGATATAACAACTATTTTAGTTGCATAGAAAACTAGTGAAGATAGCAAACCATCTACATATTCAAAAGCAATTTCAAGTATTGATTCATCTAAGTAATTGGTTACAATGAATGAAGAAGTAAAGTCTTTCCACAAGAATGGCACATGAGTTCATGTGAAACCATCTTTTGAAAAGAGAATCATTGGTTGTAAATGATTCATCAAAAAGTAAGAAAGTATACCAAGGGTTGCAAGGTACAAGGCACTTTTAGTTGTGAAAGGCTTTAGTCAGGTACAAGGTGTAGACTTTAATGATGTTTTCTCACTTATTATAAAACATAGTTTGATACGTGTCTTACTTGCTTTGTTGGCCATGTATGATTTGGAGTTAGAGCAACTCGATGTTAAGATAGCTTCCTTACATGGTGAGATTGATGAGCAAATATACATGAGGCAGTCTTAAAGTTTTGAAATTAAAGGTAAGGAGACCATGTTTGTTTGCTGAAAAGAATCCTTGTATAGGTTAAAGTTGTCTCTAAGATAGTGATATAAAAGGTTCAATTCCTTTATGTTGGGTCAAGGTTATTCCTTAAGCATGTGTGAAAGTTTTATTTACATTTGAAAGTTAGATGTTAACTCGTTCATTTATCTATTACTTTATGTCTATGACCTGCTCATTACTATCAAGAATTCATTAGAAATTCACACTTTGACAGTGCTTTTGAATGTTGAATTTGACATGAAATACTTAAGAGCAACAAATAAGATTTTTGGTAGGAAAATCAAAAGGAATCATGAAGGTGGTAAATTATATCTAACCAAGAAGAATTATATTAAGAAAGTCTTGGAATGATTTAGCATAAAAAAATGTCAAACCTGTTAATACTCCCATTGCTCATCATTCTAAATTATTAGTTGTTTCATCACCAAAGTTAAATGAAGAGAAGAGGTATATGAAAAGAGTTTTATATTTAAGTGCAGTCGATAGTCTTATGTATGCAATGGTTTGCATATGGCCAAATATGTCACAAGTAGTTAGAGTGGTTAGTAGGTATATCTCTTCTCCAAGAAAATCACATTGGCAAATTGTAAAATGGATTCTAAAATACTTGTGAGGTACATCAAATATATATTTAGAGTTTGGTAAAAATTCAAGCATATTAGTTAGTTTTGTTGATTTTGACTACATTGTTGATCTTGATCAAAGAAGAGCTCACATAGGTTATGTATTTTGTGTTGGTGGTTTTATTATTAGTTGGAAAGGTACTTTGCAACATGTTGTTGCTCTGTTTACTATTGAAGCAGAATACATGACAATGATTGAGACTATCAAAGAAGCCTTACGGTTGAAAGGTTTGCATGACAAACTTAGTTTACATCAAAATGTTGTTACCATCCATTATGACAATCAAAGTGCAATACACTTGACTAAAGATCAAATATATCATGAGAAGACAAAGCATATTGATGTGAGATATCATTTCATTTAAGAGACAATTGTTAAAAGGAAAGTTTAAATTCAAAAAATTAATACCATGAACAATCTTGCATATATGTTTACAAAGTCTCTTCCAGTTGCTAAATTCAAGCAGTGCTTTGACATAATTGACATGGTATGATGATTTGGGAGCTTTGGAGAAAAGTGGAGCATTGTTACTATATTGATATATAGGACTTAAGGCAAAGTGGAGATTTGTTAAGTCAGTGGCTAAAATCCCACATCGAGACATTGAACAAAGTTAGTCAATTTTTTTCCTTACAAATAAAGAGTAATGTAGTTTTCTTTTTTTTTAAATTAAGGTAGTTAAACTCTAAAAGCCTTCAGTTAATTATTTGGGCTTTTGTCAATTGAACTTTAAAAAAAAATTTTGTTTTTTGTATTCTCCACTTTAGTAATATTTGCTTTTATTTTTACCTGTGGATATAGGTCAAAATGATTGAATCATGTAAATTTGGTATTCTTTGTCTTCAATTATTCTTTCTTATACTTTATTTTATTTTTTGTTATTATCTTTAAGGGTTATAACCTATATAGTTTATTTCCTAATAGCAAGTAACCAAGAGACTTTCCAAATTGGTGTTTTAAAATCTCATAAGACCTTAGTAACAAATAGGCCTTTAGACAAAAATTTCTTTATCATTAGTCTAAATAATAATTTAAATGAATCTTAATAGATATATATATAATACTAAGTGAGGGGGGTCGAAGGGGCAATTCCATACCCCTTCAGCCTTAAATTTGCCTCTGCAAATCAGCTTTGCAAGATGTTGGAATGTATCATTGCCAACCCTAAATATCTTGATGGTCTTGTCTGACAACATACTTGTAATGCACTTGCCATAGAAATCCATATCCACTTCATGGACTGTGTCTTTATGACCACTCTTAATCTTTGGACATTATGCATGGGCCATAGTCTATATGGTTAAATCCACAATTTGATTCTTAGTATGTGGTTTTCCTGTTAGTTTGATCTCTAAACTTGTATTACTATTTATAGATCCCCCTAAAATTCAATTTTATGTCTAATTTACTCTTTTATTTTTCATGCAATTAAGTCCATTAGTCTTTATTCTTGTTAAATTGCAAATGATAAAAATAAATAAATAAGTAAATAAATAAAGATTACCCATTAAAAAATTCACTAAAGATAATAAAAGGCAATAATTTTCTACATCTTCAACTCAAAGGAATGCAAAACATATTTAAAATAAAATTTACAATCTTTTACTATCACATTTACTATAATTGAACAAAATTAAACTTAGAAGCACTTGATTGCAAATAAAAAAATGTAGGCTTTGACCATTAAAATAGATGTAAATAAAAGTTTTAGAACCCAATCAATACCCTTAGTAGTTTATTGGTCAAATTATAGAATATAATTAATCTCATTAATCAAATTACAAGTTTGACGTTTTTTTTTAAGTAATATAGTATGAAGTTTTTCCATTTTTTTTTTGTGGGTTATGATGGTTAAATAGTACTAAAGGTAAGTTTGTATGCATTGTATTAACTTGAACTTTTATAACTAATCAAGATAAGTCATTTATATTATAATTGAAATATGTTTAAGAAATACTTTCCAATATGTATTTAGAAAAAAAATATTCATAATTAATTACACTTATGTTGTATAATCAAATTATTTCAACCCTAATTGACAATAGTGAGCACATTTATTTAATAATTAGGTAGGGTGGAATAGTTTGAATTTGATAGAACAAAAAGAGAAAATTATATAAAAAGGAATTGATGAACCTCGTAAAAAAACCAATAGGGAGGAGGCTAATCAAAGGAGACCATAAACAATAATGGTTCATTGATAGACTTAAGAATTTAAGGCTTTTTTTTGTCCAAATAGTGGAAAATCAAACTTCTACTTTCTGCCAACATTTCAAATTAACACATACTTGACCCTTAGAGAAATATATATAAATATTGCTAACATATAGTCATATTTTCACAAACCAATCACATTATTATTATTGAATTTAATTTAAATTCATTACAAATTATAAATAAATATTCAAATAAAATTTAAATAATTAAGTCTTATATTTTATAATTTTTATATTAGATTATAAATAGATGTTATAACTATCTAATATATAAGAACTTGAATGTTTAAATTTATTATATATCTAGTTTGTAGGATTTTATATCTATAATATTTGTGTGTGTTTTTTAAAATTATTATGTGATATGTTTATTAGTTTAATAAAATTATAATATTTATATAATTATTAAATAGTAGTATCAATGTTATGGTGCCTATAATGATATTAGAGCTAGCTAGTTCAATGCAAAGGAAGTCATCACTGATTGTCACCATCAAATTTTTTTTCAAAGTAAGCAAATTCATATCATTAATATGGTAATTAAATCATAGTCGGTATTTTGTCAAAAAGAGAAGAAGCAAATAAGTCTTGTCAAATAAAATAATTTAATTTACAAAGGACAATAATGAAGCACTCAAGAAAAAACAAATCTTTTGGACTTGAAAATAAAAGATCTAAAGCTATAAATAATTTAATTAATATAAGTAATTTAAATAGAAGACATTGATATGAAAGATGTTGAGCTAGTAAAACTTATAAGGTTTGGCTTATGGTATTTAAAGTTAAAAGAAAACTCAAAGTTAGAGACTTACAGAGTTCAGAATTAAAAATTATTCAGTTAATCTTTTCATGTGAGATGGAAAATGAGAAGGTTGACTATTCATATAATAGTACTTTATAGATACCACTTATTATAAAAAGTAGTGGAGAATGAAGTCTTAGACCTTACTATTCAAGGTTGTATGTCACAAGTTTCTCAAAGATTCAAAAAAATTATCAAGGAAACTCCTGATAATTCTATTTATTATGTTGGTGATGATTAATTCATTGAAGTTTGAAAATTATGTCAAGGTAAAGCAAATGTTGTGAATAACCACAAGATTGAATTAGGATTAAAGGTGAATGTTGAAGTTAATCCAAATTCATTACAAATTACAAATTAGTGTTTAAATAAAATGTAAAGAGTTAAGTGTTTTTTGTTATGATTTTTGCATTAAATTAGAAATAAATATTATGACTATCTAGTATATAAGAACTTAAGTATCTAAGTTTGTTGTATAGCTAATGAATATGAATTTGTATTTATAAAATTTATATGTATACTTTTCAATTATTATGTAATGTATTTATCAATTTAACAAAATTATAGTATTCAAATAATTGTCTAACAATTCCATCAATGCTCCTCCTTGCAAACTAACCACAACACCCCGTCATTCCCTTAAAATTTGCATGCAATGGCACCTAATTCTCTCGAGCCATGCACTTTAATGGCTATCCTTGTCTTTGTTATGCGTCATCTCCAATGATATCAAGTGAAGTAACTCACTTAAATGTATATAAATAATTTATTATTTTTTTATATTGGTTATATTTACTTGTTGTTTTTTTCATTTGTTTTCTTTCTTAATTATTATGATCACACAACCACCCACATGTCCACTTTATGGGTGTTTTGAGCCTCCGCTACCCAGCGACCACTACAAATGTGTTTGTTTGAGACTAGCTCCACCACTTATAGTGCCATCTCCATAGAAGGTGTTTTGTCACTACAATATCTCTAGTGCTTTTAATACTTCTATATCTATATGTGCTTGAAAATAAAATATGACAAGAAAAAAGGACTTCTTGTAGTAGTTATGATTGGACCAAATATTTAATATAATCAAAAATATAATCATTGATATATATAACATGCTTTTGATGAGACTAAATGCTATAGTTTAATATATAATCTATACATATGTCTTGCCTAATAATTTAAATTTTTAAGTTGATTAAATTCTTAACATGATATTAAAATTTTTGAAAGTTCAAATCATGCTCACTTGTTCTTTGTATTTAATTATGAATTTCTTCAAAGAATCTATAATGAAAAAGTGGATATATTTTAAGTGCTCAAATTTGGTTAATTTCATATTTAAGCTACTTCATGGATTTTGACCTACAATTCAAATAGTCCATGAATTTAAAGTAATTTAAAAATTAATGATTGGTTCTCCAAAAGTGGGTATGTGTCTTTGAAGAAAAAAAAAAGGAGTAAAGAAAACATCATTGACAACTTAAGCCTGTGAGCCCAAGAGGAAACTTGGTACTGACCAAAATGCCTTCACTAAAAAAAGTGGTTCTTCATAGACTTTTACTACAATTTGATCATTTAAGGCACTCATTTATGTCACCTTGACCGGCTAAAATTGATTATTAAACAAATTTTTAATCTAAGACGTGTAGGAAAAAATATACCCAATTACTCTTACAACACTAAAATTGTTACATAAACCTGTTAGCCTCAAATTTATATGATGTTAGGCAATGGATGAAATTGACTTTAATTCATGTGGGAACAAGACAATCTAATGTTGAATAAAATCTAATTAGACTTAAAAAAAAATCCTAAAAATGAAGTTTTGAGTTCCTTTTTCAGCATTTATACAACAACTCATTTTATGATATTTGATGTGAACATAGGAAGGGCTTAGCGTGAACATTGTGACACTTAAGCCATTAAGGACAAAAAGAAAGAGAAACAAAATATGAAACAATGGGGACATACCAAACCCAAAATCTAACAAAACTATTTTTTGAAAATAAATTTATTTAAGTTAATTAAGCATTAGTCTTTTAGGTTTATTAGTTAGAGTTAGCAATAAGACCATAGAGTTGAAATTAATAATTTTAAGTAACTTTATCATTAGATCACTAGTAACACAATTAAGTATTAGTTTTAGGTATCATAAAATTATTTCATTGTGACACAAAGGTCACGGGTTGAGTTGTAAAAATAATTGTTTTTTTTTTTTTGTGAAAATAGGTTTATTACATAATAAACTTGGTCAACATATTCATGTCATGACCGTCAAAATAATGGAAAATCAAACTTCTACTCTCCATACCATAAACTATTATAATTCAACATAAATAAATCTCCTCAAGTAGCCAAATTCTCACATAAATTGATCACATAACTCTCTTAGGCTTATAAGGAATGGCATGCAAGTCCCTGAAGCCATCTGTTTTGTTAATTATACTCATCATCACAATGTTATTTTATCCAATGATACCATGTGAAGCAGGTCAACCAAATAAGCAAGGTAATTGAATAAGTATCAATCAGAAAAGAAATAAAATTTATTTTGTTCCTGGTTAAGAAAATTCCAGGTTTATGTTGACATTAATCTTGTGGTTCTCCAGTCCACCCTCCTCTCCGTCAGTCCCCAACAGCCCATATGTCCAGCCTGCATGTGTAGCACACCTACACCACCAAGGAGCTGCTGCTAGTGCTTCATTTGTTCAGGTTCTGGTTTAGTTATTGAGGCGAGGTCTCCATAAAACTGCCTTGAATGTTGCCACAAGTTGGGTGCTTTTGAGACACATATAGGAAATAAATTGTGACATTTGGGAATAAGAAAAGACTTGTATCTTCTTGTTGTTTTTAGAACTTTGTGTTGTGGACAATGATTATGATAATTATGTAATTAGTATCACAATTAGAATGTGACTAAGTGAATTATAATCTTCTCTTCAATCAAATTTGTTATCATTACTTATTATTGATGTTAATAATGTCTAAATATTAATTGTAAAGAGCTAGCAATTGAAAACTGACTATAGTGAAACACAATGAGATGAACTCCTCCATATTCAAAAGGAAATACCTTTGATTGAAGCATGATAAGCAATAGCCTTGAAGCTCCTATTCTTTCCTAGACTAAAGCAAAACAAACTTGATAATAAAAAAAAAAAAATTGAAGATGCATTACTTGTTGAAGTGAACTAGAGAAGTACAAGTGTGGACCATCACATTTTTTGAAGTTTCTTAGTAAAGATGCATTACATGCCATTAGGTTTGCTTGATTGATTCCATTTGTTACGATCACATGACATTTTGCTTTGCACTATTTAATGGCCTAAATGAAAAAACAAAAGGCCAATTGAACATTATAAACCACATCACCCATTAATTGAGCCTTTTGGGCCAAATATCTCAAAATTGAACTCATTTTTTTATTAATAAATTTATAATTAAATAGCCAAAATGATCCTAATTTAAATTTAAAAATCAAAGAAAAAACAAAAATGTAAGTAATTTTAAACTAAACTTTCTTAAAACTTTTGCAGTGTCCCCATCGCCTCATTCTCCTCTCCCACCCCCATCATCATTATCATAATTTTCATATTAGTGGGTGACATAAAATGGAAAATGACACAATCGGCTATACAAACTTCACAATTCGACCAGATCATTGACTTGGAATAAATTTATTCAATTAAACTAACCATTACTTACATGTTTTAGTGCACCAATAAAATTACTCTATTATAACATATAAGTCATCTAATTTATAGGTTATAGATTTTACTTATAAAAATAATTTATTTTTAAAAATAAAAATAAAATTAATATTTGTATTTAGTCAAACTTTATTTAACCATTACTTAATAAATATAGTCAAAATATTTATATAAATTTGTAAGACTCATCTTCCAATGCAACATCTATTAATAAGTTTGGTCAAAATAATGGAATATCAAACTTTTACATTCCATAACATCAACTTGTAATACATCATCTATAAATAAATCTCCTCATGTAACGAAACTCTCACACACATAAATCATACTTAAACTTGTAAATAATGGCAAGTAAATCTCTAAAGCTATCTATTCTGGTGATAATCTGTCATTGCAATGGTATCTTCTCCAATAATACCATGTGAAGCAGGTCATCCTAATAGGCCAGGTAATTGAATATGTACCCATCACCAAAAAAAAGGGTTCTGATTTGTTCCATAATTATGAACATTTTGGGCTTATGATGACATTAATCTTGCAGTTCTCTGATCCACCTCACTCTCCCCTAAGGCCACAACAGCCCATATGTGTGACATGTGTGTGTTGTGGGCCTGCACTGCCAAGCAGCTGCTGCCCGTGCTTTGATTGTTTGGATAGGCCACATCTCTATAAAACAGTTTTGAATATTGGCACAATTTTTGTGCTTTTTAAGACATATATATGAACAAGGGGTCCAATTGTATCTTCTTGTTTTTTTTAGCACCTTTCTTCCAAACAATGGTAACATAATTATGTAATGTGTATGACAATTATAATGTGATCAAGTAAATCTTAATCTTGACTTCAATTAAATTTGTTGTTATTAATTATAACTGATGTTAATAATGTCTAAATATTAACTGCCGAGAGCTAGAAATTGGCATAAGGATGCATTAATTACATACCATTTTGCTTTATCACGCACAAAGTCTCAGGGCATCTTGAAACTTGCAATAGGATATGAAACCCATTGTAGCTAACTACTCAAAAACAAGGAAGATTCTTTATGTGAACTATTTCTCCATATTTTTGTGTTATATTCAGATTGCTTTGTGAATGGCTTTTTGCTGGGTTTGGTTATAAGCACTGCCAATTGGCAAACATGCCTGTTGTTGTGCATTTGTATGTCACACCAAGCTCTTCCATTAAGCTCAAGTCAATGAAAAACATTAGGGAGAACTCCTCAATATCCATATATTTTGTTGTGCACATAATAACTATTGTTCCTAGTTCAAGAGGTAATGCCTTTGATTGAAGCATGATTATCAATAGCCTTAAAGCTATTTTTTTCATTTTTTTTCAAAATTAGAACAAACAAACTTGAAATGAAGAGTAGGAATATATTTAATAAAAATATGCCTATGCCTTATTTTTATAGTAGGAATATTTAAAATGAAGAGTAAATTTTGGATCATTGATTAGGCTCATAAAAAAGTTACCAAATTAATTAAATATTTTTTAGAGATCTCTTATTGAATATTCTACTACCAAATGCAAATTAAATGTATATTTTGTTGATCAAGGATGAAACTTCTAGTTTGGTTGGTCTAAAATTTTGGATAGATATAACCACTAAAACAACATAACTGAGTACCCATGAATCTCTTTCAAATCCTCTTGGGGGCAATATGTTATATCTTTATTTGTTTTTGTTTATTGACAATGGTGTCATTTCATACAATAATAAGGTGTTACATAAAAAATTTCACAATATGAAGTTTAAAAATTAATTAAATGTATGCAATTTTTTTTCCTTTTACTTTTTTTTCAACTTGTAACCTCTATACCACAACAAACCCCTCTTACCATTACACTATAACTCACCTTAATTTTGTGTAAGGTTGATATCATTTTGACATGGTAATATTGACAAATATTGGATTAGATTGATTTTTGTTACCATGTGAAGCAGCTTGCCCACCTGGTCAAGGCAATTTTTTCCTTGTTTTGTTTCATCACTTCGAATGGTGCATTTTGTTGGAAATTGAGAGATTTTTGTTTTAACTATGATCTGTAGCTCCTAAATGTAAATTTAAGACTATTTGATAAAGCAAACTTGACTAGGTTATGAGGTTCATATGTCACAAGTCATGCAGTTTCATTTTAATATTATATATATATATATTGTATTCCATAATTTTTGATATACATCTCATTATTTTTTAAATTTTAGTAAGATTTTTCTTATGTTAATAGTGATAGATATTTTAGTATATTTAAAAATAATTTTCATTTTAAATTTAGTCAAAAAGTTATAAAAAAATTTAATTCTAATTTCATAATAACAAATATATTTCTAAATTAATTATTATATTTTTGATTTCATTTAATTTTCATTTTTATTCAAATTTTAATTATAAACCATGAACTAAATAACTATGAAAAGTTAAATTATGAAATATATAGAAATCATGACAATAAGAATTGTGCTAACTATTATAAGATATTTAAGACTCAATTTTGCTATTTTGTTATAGCCCTGGACTACCACCATTTGGATGACCAATCATATGTCCTCGTTGTCAGTGTTGCAGACTTGCACTACCCATTCGTTGCTATAAGTGTTTTTGTTCAAGACCAATTCCACTTCAGCCAATAGCCCCATCTCCATACATTACTTTAAGAACTAGATTAAATGGCCTTTAAATTACAATAGAATAACTTTACTAATGCACTAATGCTTACACTCCTTATAGCATATTCTATACCCAAAAAAAAAAAAAAATGGTAAAAATATAGGGAGGACTTTTATCTTGTAGCCATTTTTGTGATACTTGTTATTACAATAAATCTATATAATTGGTATAATTAGAGAGTGTCATTTTGTTGTATTAAACATATAAGGCAAATATATTACTAATATATGCTAAAAAAGTATTTATGGATATTAAAGAACCTTGGAAATGTCTACAATATTTTTAGATCTAAGTTCAAATTAATTTTATTTTAAAATATTTTATAAGAAATATTTTACATTGAAAAATGTCTATTATGATCAATCATATTAATTAAAGAATTAATGGATTTTTAATTATAATTATTAGTCCATTTGTATATTCAAAAGTATACATAATTATAAGAATGACTAGTTCTTATTATCTCGATAAAGTGAAGTGAATCATTTTAATAATAATAAAAACTAATTCTTTATATAATGAGTAAATATACTTTTTGAAATTTTTCTTTTGTTTTAATTTAATTAAATTGAGAGTGTAGAATTTGACTTTAAATGAAAAATAAAATTCAAAATATCTTAAATTTCACATTTAAATTTTACACTTAATAACCTATAAACTATACATAATAGTCAACGAATTCATGAGATGCCCTACATGCTCATTTCTTGTGGGGATAAGGGGTTTGTATAATTTGTAGGGCAATGAATGAAGTTGAGTAGACCTACTTATGGGCTTGGAGTCCACTCGCCCAACACAACCTATTTTTATTACTTAAGTCATGCAAACAAATCTAAATGATTTTTATTTATACATAAATACATGAATTTGGTATCATAAAACTTTGCATTGCAAATACCCAAATCTCACATTATCATGAGGTTTGGGTGCTGATTACAAATATGAAATTTTTTTTTTTAATATTTGTATTATTTTGCTAAAATGATGGAGTTTTACTTATTTGTTTAAATATAAATAAAATTATTATTTAAGTTTCTTTTTTTTTTCAAATTATAATTTTTTATCATTATTTTAATATATATTAAACAAATATTTATAACATTAAAAACATAGAAATTAAAGTTTGAATTAAGAAATTTTTTTATGACTTTTATTATTTCAATATAAAGATGAAATCTTACCTATTTATTCTAATACAAATAAAATTATCTTTTACCTCTCTTTTATTTCAAATTATAATTTTTATATTATTTTTATCATTTTGTTCTAAAAATAAAATATTATTGATTAATTTTAATATAAATAAAATTATTTCTTTTTTTTTTTTTTTTTAAATTAGAATTTTTTTTTATTATTTTTTTCATTTTAAAAATAAATAAATTTTTTTAAAATAAAACAATAAATATAAAAAAATTCATATATAATGGGAGTAAATAATCTAATAAAACTTTTAATTCTAAAATCAATGATTTTAGTATTATTATTAAAAAAAATTAAAATTTTTAAAATTTAATTTGAATATAATATTAGATAATTTATATTTTTTTTATTTATAAGAATAAAAATTAAAAAATAAAAATATATTAATTTGAACAATACTCCAAATTTTATATTTTTTAAAATAATTAATTTTTAAATTATTGATATTTTATTTATAATTTTAATTATATTATATTTTAATTTTTATTTGATTTTATTTTTAATACTAATTTAATTATAATGTAAATAAAAATTATATTTTTAGATTAAAAAATAATTAACTATATACAATATAATTTAAATAAAAAATATTTAAAATTATTAATTAATAATAATAAATAAAAATTAAAAAATAATTAAATAAAAAATATAAATATAATAAAAAATTACTAAAAAAAAAATCGTCTGCTTCCATAATACTTTGAATCGAAATATTTTAGAAATAAAAATAAAATCTGCCGGCTACCGCTAAGCCTCCTCTGACTTCTTGTATTGGGTTGAAGGCAAATGTCTTATAAACATGTATAACCAAACTTTCCTTCTCACTTAAATTTTTTAAAATATATTAATTTTTTAATATTATTATTTACAGTTATTTACATATTTATTAATTGCCATTAGTCATTCGGTTCGCTTGAACAGCTGCTACTAAAACGAGCGGATTTTGTATGTCAAAGCTTCCCACAATTATCTACGAAAAAAGAAAGCACACCCAAAAAAAAACAAAAGCAAAGAAGCGAAGGCACTGAAAGTGTCCAGAAATGGCCAAAAGGTCAGCGCCAGCACCACCATTATCGTCAATCTCATCATTTCTTTCAATCCAATGGCGTCTATTCCACTAATCATTCTCTCTCTCTCTGTCTCCTCTCTCCCTAAACTCACTTCAAAACTCACCTTATTTGGCTCCAAATTCATTTCAACAACCCAAAAGCACACGACTTTCTGTAATGGCCGCAGCAGCCCCCAATGCCACAACTACTCCAACGGCTGCCACGGTTGTTCTAACGGTGATTGTTGGCGGGGGACGAGTGGACAGGGCGTTGCAAGAAATGGGTAGTGGCCAGGATTTTTGTTGGTGAAGAAAGGAGACTTCGTGCCACTTGATTTTGAAGGGCCTATTTTGGTTTGTACCAGGAATGATGATCTAGAAGCTGCTCTTGAATCCACTCCTAAGTTCAGATGGAAGGGTACGTATTCCCAATTATTTTAGATTTGTTTTGAGCAATTATGGTGAAAGATATGAACTTTACTGATAATTGAATCATCATTCATTACCGATAAACATGAAAAATTGAACTAGAGCAGATGAACTGGGTTCCAAAACTTGGAGGACGAAAGGCTACAACATTTGCGCTCTGCTGAGCTTCTGGTCCTCTCGTCAATGGTAATTCATCATTGTGGTTTCGGTTACAGCAATGGCTGTTTGTCCAAATTCTCCCCTTTTTTTGTTCTTATTTCTCCTGCTTAATTGTATAATTGTTTGTGTCATTCCGTGCTTTGCTAAGCAGTTTTCATGCAGGTCTGGTTCATGGGCGAATTCTCTCACACGTAAGCCGAATTCAATCAAGTAAGTTAAGCAGAAAGAACTTTAGTAAACATTCACAGCATTTCCGCATGTGTTGGTACTTTTTTGGATCATTTTCTAGGCTTGATGATTTATCAGTTTGACAATGTTTTCTGACACATATTGACCATCTATCATTTGCGCTTATTCTCTGGTTAGAAGATAGATAGTCTTCTTCATTGTACAACTGCATCTAATGGAGTAGTCAGCAGAAAAAAATTTTTGTGCTAACCATTTATTCCCACCATGAGAGTTTCTTTGCGTGCATTAGCCATTGTCATCTCTGTGCATCATCTCTAACTCTCCATCTAGTACACTGGTTGCCTCATCAAGCAAAAAAATTTTGGGATGCTATAGTATTGCTCTTGCAATGGCTATTCTCTGCTTCTGTTCACCGGACAATTGGACTCCCCATTCACCTACAGAGGTGTCATAGCCTTGTGGTAAGGAACTAATAAAATTGTGAGCATTTGATGCTTCTGCAGCTGCAGCTATCTCGTCCTCATTAACATCACCCTCCTTCCCGTAGTCTATATTCATCCTGATGGTTTCATTGAATGGTATTGGTTCTTGACTAACCAATCACATCTGCTGTCTTAGCCAGCTTAGCTTTAACTTCCAGATTTTGACATTATCCAAATATATATGACCAGAATTAGTATCATAAAATCTCTCTATGAGACCTACCACTGTAGACTTGCCACTGCCACTCTCTCCAACTAAAGCAACAGTCTACAAATAAAATTTCGAGCCGAGTAAATGAATTGTAAGAAACAGTATGATTACAGCCAGATCAATCCATGTTTTTCAACGTGCTTGAACTCATATTTCTTAGCACTGTAGAATGGATTACTAAGACTTAGACAACAAAAAATGCATTTCCAGGGGGAATATCAACACATAAGTCGCTGAAAATTTGAACATCTTGTTGCATAGGGTACTTGAAGCTGACATGTTCAAACTTCATGTAACCATTTACATGTGAAAGTGTGAGTCCTTCTCCACTGCTTGAGTCAATTTTGACCTTCCTATCAAGGATTGCAAATATTGAAGCTGCTGAATCTTGGGCTTTGGTTCTGTCTGGAGCCATGCCACTGGATTGTGAGACTCCAAGGGCTGCAATTGTCAGTGCAAAGAAAACCTGCAAGTATTGTGCATCAGAAATGGACCAGAAACAATTCTCAAGATGAAGGATAGAACAATATTCAACTCATACCTTGAAAACTTCTCCAAAGTGTGCTTTCCCATGTTGCACCACTTGAGATCCAATGTAGAAGATAAACACATTTGTGCAGTAAAGAACAAAGAAGGAGAAGCCAAAACCTGCACCACACCCAAGTCCAAGCCAAACACCTTGCTTCACAGGATCCTGACATTTCTTTTCATATAGATCCATCACCTTCTTCTCAGCACAAAATGAGGCGACAGTTCTGATACTGCCAAATGCATCATTTGCCAGCTGCAACACATATACCATTGTCAGTGTTTGAAGTATCCAATCAATAACCAAGAGATAAGAGAACATTGAGTAACACTAACCTTTGTATCAGCATTGAAACCCTTCGTAAACTTGGACTGAATATACCCTTGGATGAGTGACAAAGATGATACAACAATCCTTATGAATGCCAAAATTCAGTTGGATGCAAATGATATAATAAGTGCTGCTATAACTGTGGTGATGTTCTGGACAAGTAAGCCCAAGGTGTCACCAACAAGAGTCCTTACTGTATATGCATCAACCAACAACCTTGAACCAACTGCACCACTGGCAAGTGCAAAATTTTCACGGTTAATAATTCTTGGTATGGCAAAAATTGAGAGTACCTATATCATTTTTTCTCTCACAAACCTTGAAATTGGCCTAACTACAGTTGTCCAGTTGTACATAACCTTAACCAGTGCATCTTGGATAATGTGTTCTGATTTGGCATCAAGCACACTTGTTGCTTCATCAAGAAGAACTGATTACCATGGTCACCAACCATTGTGTCGAGCCCCTAAAACATAGATGCAATAGTCCTAATTAGAGATGCAAAGCTTAGCAATAGAATAAAAAAGAATTGGTTAGAGAATTGTGAAGTAATATGCATGTAAAACAAAACAGAACACTCAATGAAGTTGCAGAACACTTGCCAAAGAGCAGACAACTGAGCATTTGGCCTTCTGGAAAAAGCATTACATGCCATCTGTTCGTAAAGAGACAGTAGATTTACCTGAGGAAGGGTCTCTATAAATTTGGCAGCATTGGCAAGTTCAGGCTGTTCTAATCTCCTGGTAAGTCGCATTCTCTTTCCCATATGCTATGTTCTCCTTTATGCTAGTTGCAAATAGAATAGGTTCCTAGCTAACTAGCCCAATCTTCTCCCTAATCCAATTGAGTTTCAATGTCTTTAGGTCAAGACCATCTATGGGTACTTGACCAGAATCAGGATCATAAAATCTTTCAATGAGGCTTATAACAGTTGACTTCCCACTCCTACTTTGCCCAACTAAAGCTGCAGTTGTACCACTAGGAACTTTCAGTGAAAATATAGAGGTCTGAACATCAGGCCTGGCAGGGTATCTGAAAGGTACATCTCTAAGTTCAATTTCACCATGCTTCTCTTCCAGTCTCATTCCATTTGTTTTATGGGCATCAAACCTTGATTTTTGCTTGATTGTCTCAAACATCTTGTACACCACAGCTTGCCCTGCTGCAAATGCATTCAGGGATTGAGATGCCTGACCCAATGATCTAGTTCAACTGGCAAAACAATTTAAGTATCTGCTTTCCAAATAAGCACTTGCATTCCAAAAATAAGCACCTTCATTTTTTAAGTCTTGGATAATAAACATTATTTGCAAATTTGACCATCATAAGTACTTACATTCCACCCATCAGGAAGTTAAACATAACAACTATGACCCTCCCACCATCATAGCCTCTCTCTATGATCAATTTAGATCCGTACCATATAGTGAGACCATAGCTGGCATAGATAACACAAACCATTACACCAAACCCCAAGCCTTAGGCAAGCAGTTGTTGAACACATGCTTTATATGCAATTTTTAGCTTATTGTTATATCTTTCAATGGCATGCTTCTCTCCTGTGAAAGATGTAACCTGCATAAGTACAAAATGTATTCATCAAGATACATATATGAGCAAGTTATATGTTGATCTGCTGATCCTTTGGCCTACCATTCTGATGCCTCCTACTGTTTGTTCTAAAACATTTCCAGCTTCTGTGTGAGCAATTTTTGTGGAGATGGAATTTTCTGAAACTAAAAGAATCATAGTTCCACCCACAATCACAAGTAGAGGAATGCAGGAAAGCAAAACTACAGCCAGATGCCATCCTTTTATAAATGCAACCAAAAAGATACCTATGAATATTGATGGTAGCTGTATAAACTTCCCAACCTGTGATGAAAGCATTGATTAAGATGCATGTGGCATGCTGACAACTTGCTAGCAATGAAAATGAAGGTAGAATATCAAAAGACACTATACAATTCTTTGGAAGCACGAAATGACATACGTTTTCACCCATGGCATCCTGTATGAGAACATTGTCACCAGACATTCTTCCAACGACTTCACCGGTTGTTGTTTCTGTATCAAAGAAGCCAATATCTTGTTTTAAAATTGTTCTCAAGAACAGGCCTCAAATGCGAGCAGCCTGTCTCTCTCCTGTTACCATCCAACATGAAACCTCTGCAATCAGTGATACAGTAATAACAAACTTAGTGTACAATAGATGATTTTTCTGAAAGGGTCAGTGATCTGTAATGCCCAAAATTACGCCCTGACCTACAGGGCAAGCCAGCAATGAGGGCTCTTTAGCCAATTAGATGGAACACCAGAAGAAAACAGATATTCTAGCGTTCAATGTAAGCTTCTTAGAATCAGTTTCCCAATACATAAAAATCTTGACACAGAAGCATAATTCCAAAATGCCTTTATTGTCCTAGAAATCTTATTTGCTTGATCCAAATTTTCACATTGGCTGGTAAACCAGCAGTACTGCTTGTATTTATCTTCTGTTCACATGCTAACAGAACTTAACCATTCACATACACACACATATGGAATACTCAGCATGATACCATAGCTAGAGATAGTGAATTCAATTTCGGCTACCAAATATAGCCTAAAAAAGGTGCAATATGGCAAAGAAGAGCAAAAATATAAAATCTGAGGGACAATCTGAGGGACTTGCCATGAGATTGGCTTGTGGGACCTACTGCCTAATAGAAAAAACACAAGGAATTTGCAATGCGAAATGCAGGATGGTGCAATCCATTAAACCCATGACGCTTAATTCCAATCATAAAAAGAGCAAAAATATAAAAAGGCAATCAATCAAGATTTTCCATTAACTCACCTAGCCTACTTCATGAACAATGTGTGTTTCTGCTGTGGAACCAAACGAATTAATAAGTTGGCCAAAGATGATTGTCGCGATAGGCTGAGTCACGCCATTGCCGACGGCAGACAGAGACCCAATAACCATCAAAACCACGTAGAGCCGGTCAGCGAAAGTGAAGAGCTTGTAAAATGGCACTTTCTGCACATCCCCTTTTCCAGCCTTTTTGCCATTGACATCCCCCATGGCTGGAACAAGATTCTATAAGCCCTCTCCCAAACTGGTGGTGGGACAACTCAGTCAAGGTTTGCTGGATAAGGAGTCCACAACAAAAGTAACCCAAAGCACGAGGGAAAATATAAACATCCTGCAACAATTAGCAGCAGAAGATAAATCCCACAATCTACGAATGGATAGTTAATACGCACACCTACTCAATCTCCCAACTTACACTAAAATGTTAAGCCATTACTTGTTGGCTAACTTTTGGCAATATTGCTCAAATAAATCTTAAAGTGCAGCGCATCGATGGAAACCCTTTTGACACAAAATGGATGAGAAAATGCATGACCTTTTGAGCCTGGATAATCTCTCCAAACAAAAGAAGCTGCCATATGATACAGAAGACAATCACAAAAGCATGAAGTTACAGATCAGTAATAAGACAATCATAACTAACCACAAATTCCTAACAACCATAGAGATGTAAACAATATATCAAGAAACTACTAGATTGACACTTAGGGTATTTATAGAATTGTAGTCAGCATGTTAGGCAAGATGTAATCCTAGAAAAAGAACAACAAAAAATCCATAGTAGAGTTCATTTGTGTGTGTGTTGCATGTGCCCAAATGTATTAAGCATCACCAAAGTTAACATGAGAGCATGTTATCCGAAAAAAAAACCAAAAAAAAATCCAAATATTTCAAACACAATGATGTTAGACTATAGTTCAGGGAATTACCTGACATCAGCAGGAAGATAGGATGAAGGATTGATGCGACAATGCAACCTTGGATTCAAATTTGCAGCACTAAAAACACAAACACTTGGATCTAGGAAGCTGGCATAAACCAGCTGGCTATTACATGAGAATACTGCAGGAGAAATTGGTGCAAAAGATTCACTCAGAACCCACTGGAAATCAGAAAACCAAAAAACAAAATGCATTACAAACATGAAAACAAGACGTTAGTTCCACAAACAAAGTGTACTAAAAAGAAAGTACCTGCTTTACACATTCAAGTTTTGTGGTTTCATATATGGCAAGCTGAGTTTCATGTACAACCAGGAAGTGTATCTGGACCTGATGAAATTGGACACGTTTCTCTGACTGTGCTGCCGATTGCCTCCCAGCTAGAACCTGCAAGAACCTTGTCTTCTGCTTTTCCCACCCATCAGAATTCCATACACAAATCTGAAGAAAAGATAAACTCATAAGAAATTTTGGAATTTAAAAATGCATACTTCATTTTAATCAAAAGATAATTCCCTCTTTGGACTAACTGATGTTTCGCTCCATTGATTTTTCCACTGGTTTTGACGAGTGAAATGTCACATGAGCCTCTGTTGTGCATTTGATTGGCGGTTTCTTTCTTTGCTCTTTATTGCTTACAAACATGCAGGACCTAATGAGATGATTGTGTTCATTTTCTGCATGCAAAATGCTTTAGCTTTGCTCTTAATTCTCTTAAGGCCCGCAAAAGGTACAATGTCAGAAGATGCATTGACAAAATTTCCATAAGATTGATATTTCTTCATAGAGTGGGAAAAAATAACAGAGTAGAGAAAGAAATATGCACAAATTTGATTACTGCTGTGATGGCAACGTCTGCCGTAAAAAAAGAAAAGAAACAAAATTTATAACTGCTGATATTTCCTGCTCAAAGGAAAGACTAAATAACCAGAACTACTTTTCAAGACATGCCAATTTACAATCTCTTACCTGCAGTTCTAATGTGCATCTACTGGTGATTGCCACTCATCCACACAAAGCAAATCAATTTGCATTGGGGCCATTGGATGGTGGGCTCCATGTATTTAAGCCTCTTGAATCTGAAGGAAAATGGGGTTTGCCTCCACCTGCTGAGAATGGGTTCAGATCAAGCCCAGAGATGATCCTAAGCCAGAGCACAAGTTCTTTTATATTCTTGGCTTGCTGGCCCATTCCAAATTTAGGTATGTACGTCATTTGACTAGCTTCTGCTGGCTTTTCTTTTGTTTTTTTTTGCTTTTTCCTTTTTTCTGTGGTTGTTGTTAACTTTGACCAGCCCTTATGTCTGTATGCCACTTCTGATCATTCCTAAGCTTGGGAATGCTACGGCATAACTATTCATTCCAGCCAACTAATTAAACTCTGTTAAAGGACTTTGTAATTTACCTTATATCAGATTTTGAATTTCTGTATTTCCTTTACTGCATTACTCAGCCCATGGTTAATGGTTTTAACCTTGCTAATACAATATACTTCATCGCTAGGTTACCAATTGTCACATTTCCTTTTTATTATAGGTGCCTTTCTCTTATGTTGTGAGGAGTATGTGACCAGCAGTTATAGATTCTAGAACATGGATTTAGTATAATTTTTATTCCTTTATTCCTTTCTCGTTCAAATTTTGATTTATGTTCTGCATGCAGCTATGTAATTTACTTGAGGAATAATTTGTAGAAAATGTAAAACCTTGCGTGTTCCATGGGATACCAGGTAAAGTAAATGATGTAGGACTGCTAATGGTGAATGCCTTTTGTCCTCCAAAAATTTCTTAAAGGAAGGTTTTTATGTATTTTATGCTACAATTGATTTCTTCCTTTTCAATTGGGGAAAAGTATGAAATGGTTCTGATCTTCTTCAAATATTAAAGGATTGTGTATCTGGTCAACACCTTCCATTCTCTTTTATCCCCTTCTCTTTGGGATCTTGGATATCAGTAATATATACAGATTCAGTCATTGCATTTGGCTCCTTATGAGAGGGTTTTGTCCTATGCAAAGCAAGTTATTGCAAAAATTAGGAAAGTTAGGATACACAATCTTGCTTAACAGTGCAACCTCAACTAGAGATCTCTAATTTGTTTGGCCTAGCCACATATTGATAAACCTATTCAAAACAAGAACTATTTGATGAAGCTCAAAACAACTTAAATAATGTAGCTGGTAGATGAAGTAGTAGTCAATTTGCCATATGCCCTCGTAGTATTGGACCAAACATGTGCATGAGTTGTCATTTTATTGTCCAATGCATGTTGCTTGGCAACCAACGACCCAAACACTTTTTATTACTTTGATGTCAATGCCTTAATCTCTCTCAACTTGTCATGCACACTTACTTGTGTAAGTGCCTATACTCAATCTTTATGCCCACGCAATGTATGTTGAAAACCAATCCTTATGTTGACGCAACACACAACGATTGTTGGAAACCAAAAAAATATAAAACCATAAGACGTTAGATTCTTCGGCCTTCCTTTTTGACCCAAGGTCTTTTCTCACTCGACACCAATGCCCTGATTTTTCCTAACTTGTTCTCATGCATATGTTCTTGTCACACTTGTTTCCATGCTTAGTTGTTTAGGTGCCTACACAAAATCCTTATGCTGACGCAGCATTTGCTGGAAACCAATCCTTATGTTCATGCAACATGCAACGTTTGTTGGACATCATGGAAACTTAAAAGGCATTGGTTTTCTTTTTTAATATGAGATTCTTGTGTGTTATTACTGCTTTTTTTATTTTTGAACCACAACTTATGACTTAAACTCTAAATCTAAAAAAAGTACAAGTAACTAAAAACTTAATAGGTATAATATTATATTTCAATTTAAAATTTTTAAAATATTAAATTTATAAATTTTTTTTACTTATATAATTTTTATTTGCCTTATTTTTAATATAAAATTTTTTAATTATATAATTTATATTTAAAACTTTAATATAAATAATTTAAATTTTCAAAATTTAAGTAAGAATTTCTACAAAATACCCAAGTGTGCTAACAAAAAATTTACATAAAAACTCATTTGCTTATATATTTGGACAATTAAATTCATACTTTTTTTGATAATCTATTAAAGGTCACCTTTAAATAAATTATAAATAGTTTGAATTTTAAACTCAAGTCTAAGTAGGGGTTTCTGTGAAGTATCCAAGTGTGTTGACCAAAAATTTACATGGAAACTCATGTGCCTATGTATTTGGACAACTCAATTCATACTCTTCTTGACAATATATTAAATGTTTCCTTCAAATACATTGCTATTAAGCTTCAAAAATGCTATGGAGCAATAGATTTCTCCAACAACTGTTAGTAGACCTGAGCTTAGACCAATTTCTAGTTTGAACTGTGGGTCTTAATTTTGAGGAAGAAAAGAATAAGTAGTTCTCAGTTTTAGTTCTGTTCCCTGGTTAGATTTCTAGTTGGGTTCCAGAAAAGCACAAAATTCAACAGGACTGGTCTAATTAATGGCTTTACCAGAACTCGAGAACCAGTTCCTCTTTGACCTCATTTCGATTTGAACCGAAACAGGGGTCGCCCCAAAAACTGTCACTAACAGCCTTCTGTAATATTAATAGGTGATCTGTTTTTGGCTTCCAGCAAAGAACATGCAGACAAGGATCTAACATCTGCAGGCAAAAGCCCTTATCTCTTTACATCACTTTATAAGCCTGAGCTTCAGTTCTCTCTCCGCAATATTTTCTGCACGAATTCTCCCTAGGATTTTATTAATGTCATTGCTTTGAGTGCAAGTGCATCAGAGTTTAGTATTAAGTGATAAAAATAATCTCACCAATCTCATTATTGTCAAAAAAGACAGAGGATAAATAATGTCAGTTACCTTGAATATCCAAAAAAAAATATTTCCCATTAAGCTTTGCTACACATAGATATTAGAAAAGCCGAAAGTGAGAAACGGACCACTTATGTTGGCTTGCTGTATTGCTCCACCAAAAATGGGACATGCATGCATGCGGCAAGAGTTCATTTAAGCTATAGCTAGCTAGCTACTACTTGACCTTTCAAGTGGAAGTTGGCTCATGTGGGGGCGGTAAGGGATTTTTGTTTTTATTTTTATTTTTTGTGATGACTTTATTTTGCCCAGTGATTCTAAGATACCAAAATTGCCCTCTCTTCGGTTTTGGGATCATCAAACGCGAGGTCCGGCATTAGTGAAACTTTTTTATTTGAAGAAAAAAAAAAAAAAGACATAATACACATTAGATAAAGAAAGTCAAAATAAATTCATAATTTTTAATTAATAAAATTTTATATTCATTTGAGATGCATTTCTTTTGTTATTATTATTATTATTTTTATAAAATTTTCATTTTATTTTATTATACAAAATTTTTAATAATAATTAGTTAATTAAATTAAATTATATTAAATTAATTTTTATTTTTTTATTTAAATTACACTATTTTAATGAGTAACTCTTAAAAAAAATTGTCTTACTCTTGTTATCTTCATTTTTTTTTCTGACATGATACCTTTATTTATTTATTTTTTAATCTTAAAATTGGTTAAAAAAATTGTTAATTATAAATATTTATTACAAATATATAATAAAAATATAAAAAATAACACTTTCATAAAATTGTGATATTTAAATTTATTTAAAATCATTGAAATTGATTAATTTTTTTAACTCTCCGTACATATGAGCTAACATGCCCTTAACATCAATGCAACACATTCCTTTTAATGTCACAATAATGTTGATTATTAATTAATTAATAGTTAATAAAATGAACGAGGATTCCTCCAAGATAAGAAATAGCAACTCAATGTGGGCCCCAACCACCAGAAACGGATAGAGAAAGAAAGCACTTGGATAGGTGGCCAAATAAACAAATAAATAGGTAATAATAATAATAATATCTTATAATTAAAAAATAAGTTACAAGTCAAGTCTTTGAACGTGTTTTAGAAATTAGAGCAGTTAAAAGTCTTGGGCACCCGTTTTCTGGGAAGATGCATGAATCTAACCATGCTCTTTCCTTGTCATATACCAACAAAAATAAATAGATACCTTTTGTCAATCACTTCTTTTTTGGTTTTGAATTTTTTATCAATTGTGTCTAGTAGGAAAGTGACCTCTATGGCATTAAAAAGTTGACTATGGCCTTAAAAAGTTGACTTCCTTTCATAGATTTGTTGTTGTATATATGTGTTGTGTTTGAGTGAGAGAGAGAAACTAGAATAGCAAGTGGAAAAGCATGTCATTCTAATTTTTATTTTGTTCTCTGTTGCATGCCAATGGACTATCACTTCACTAGAAAACATTATTTAGTGGTTGCAATTAAACATATTTTCAAGCAAGGCTAAACATCACTAACATCAAAATGCTTCTAATTAGGGGAAAGAAAAAAAAGTCTTGCCATTACAAATGTTCCAAAGAAGGCAAACACTCAAGTTAATGTAAGTTAAGTGTTTGGCATGTTCCTAGTAAAACCACTAGCACTATCATTGAAACCTTTAGCTTGAATCTCATTTTCTTTATAGTAAATTGAACTACTCACAACTAATTTATGTAAGGTTTTGGAAATATTATGGATGCAACCTTTTGACTCGTCACTTCAAATGGACCCCAACCTTGTGGAAAAATTTTAAGAAGACCATAAGCTTAATTACTATGTTTTTAACCCTTCAACACGTTGTTGACCCTTTTAGATATTTGCATCAAAGAGTTTTTATACTTTTCTTAAGGCTTTTTTGTAAGCCAAGGAACAAAGCAAATGAAATCAAGAGGAAAAGAGTGATGCCAACATCACTAATTATTTTAGTAATAATCACATACACATAAATATTAGGATAAGTAAGTGGAAATTGGTTTATAATGATTGTCATATTCAGAATTGCCCTAATCATTATCATAACGATTTTTTTTTTTATAATTGATAAATTGGCCAAAATGATATTATATTATATGTCACTATTAGGTGATGATTAGGAATTTATTTTCAATAAATAAGAAAAAATAAAAGGAGCATGAAAGGATGAAAATTATTATAATAAGTTTTTTTTTTTCAATTAATCGATAAATGAGATTGTTAGTTATTAATAATAGTCATATGGTCAATTAGTTTTGAGTAATGTTTGCGCAACAACCAAAAAGTTATTATTAGTCAATGTTAGTCTTCTCCATTAATTTATTACTCAAAAATACCACCCAAAAATACAACCCCTTTCCATCATCACACGGTTTTGATTGTACAACATAGGGCTGACAAAATTAGTTAGTCTTCTCCATCATTTATCACTCAAAAATAATGGATGCAACTTTTTGATTCCTCACTTCAAATGGACCCCATCCTTGTGGAAAAAATTTAAGAAGACCATAAGCCTAATTAATATATGTATTCTAACCCTTTAACACGTTGTTGACCTTTTTAGATGTTTGCATCAAAGAAAGTTTTTAGACTTTTCCTAGGGCTTTTTTATAAGCTAAGGAATGAAGCGAATGAAGCAAATGAAATCAATAGGAAAAAGTGATGCTAACATTACTACTTATTTTAGTAATAATCACACACACACACACACATATATATATATATTAGGATAAGTAAATGGAAATTGGTTCATAATGATTGTCATGTTTGAAATTGCTTTGATAATTATCATAATAATTTTTTTTTTGATAATTGATAAGTTGGCCAAAATGATATTATATATCACTATTAGGTGATGACTTGGAAATTTTTTTTAATAAAAAAAGAAAATGATAAGAAGAGCATGAAAAAATGAAAAATATTATAATTAGTTTTTTTTCTAGTTCATTGATAAATGGGATTGTTAGTCAATGATGATAGTCGTATGATCTATTGTTTTTGAGTAATATTTGGGCAACAACCAAAAAGTTATTATTGGTAAATGTTAATCTTCTCCATTAATTTATTACTCAAAAATACTACTTAAAAATATCATTCAAAAATACTAGCTCTTATCCATCGTCACATGGTTTTGATTGTAAAGCTTAGGGATGATAAAATTAATTAGTTTTCTCCATTCATTTATTATTTAAAAATAAAATTAAAATTTAATAAAAATATTTAATTTTAATTTACCACTAATAATAAAATTCATTAAATTATAATGAATAATTATACAAATATTATTTATTTAAAAAAAACAAAAGAAAAAATTTTTTTTTATTCTTTTAAGATTTGATTTTATATAAATTTAACATATTGTCTTTTAAATTTTTTTCATGAAAAATATTTATACATTTAGGTATAATTAATAAAATAAAATAAAATAATGATGTGATTTAATTACTAATTTGTCAAAATGCATCCGTGATGTGAGGGCTGGTCTTGATAACTCGGTGGGTGGAAAGTTCTGCCTTTTGCCTTGACGTTTGAAGACGGGTGTATGAAATCAAAGCTCCATTAAACCAATGCAAGGCCGACGTCTGACGGGCTCTTACTCGGAAGAGTGCAGCCAACCTTTGGTGGGGCCAGACCCACCCAGAAGAAGACTTTCACAGTCGTCGGTTGTTTTGATTTAGTCAAAATATCCGGCTGTACGCGTTTCTTTTGATGGGCTGAAGAGTTAGTCAAGCCTGTTGTTGCAGCCAATGACCAACCAGTTAGGGTTCCAATATTCTACTGGTCAAAGTTTATCAAAAACACCAAAAAAAAAAAAAAAAGTTATTGATTTCTTTCCGTATCGAACAGGCTTTATCTAAATCTAATATCTTAAAACTTTCAAGTTTGATAATATTTTTTATTTATATATTATTTATTTTTTATATAATATAAAATTTGTATATTTAAACTTAAATTCTTAATAAAGTAATAGTAATGTAGGAGAATAAAAAAATAATAATAATGAAAACATGCGATCATATATTTTTTTAGAGAAAAACACAATAATTAAATTTTTTTATATTAAATATTATTTTAAATGTTTTAATTTATAATTATTAGATATCATGTCATTATATATTTTTATAAAATTTTTGACAAAAAAAAACTATTTATAATACAATATAATTTAGTAAATTTTAAAAACTATATGTTACAAAATATTAAATTTATATAAAATATTTATATTATAAAAAATTTATCTATCTTTAATATATATAAAGTCTATATCTTAAATTTTTATAATATAAACTATACACAAATGATGTGATATTAGTATAATTATTAATTACATATTTGTAATTTAAATCATTATTTATGATTATTTATTAAATAATTATAAATATACTATTATTAGTTAATAGCAGTCTTTTCTTTAGCAAAATTCTAGGCAAGAAAATTATGCCAATAAGGGAAGCATCACTATTATTGCATATAAATTATAAGAGTTAAATTGAATTAAAATTATAGATAAATAGTTAAATAAATTTTTATTGGTGATTTAATATTTTTTTTAATTGATTTTGATTTAATTTTTTATTGTAATTAATTTTTTAATAAATTAATATTTATACTTAAATTATAATATTAAATTTTAAATTTATTAATATTAAAATAAATATAAAAAAATTTAATTTAAAATAATAACTCATCTATTGATAATATAATATTTTTTAATAAATAAAATATATCATGCAAAAGTCAGTGAGTCAAGGCCTAACAAGATCAAAGTTAATTAAGTTAACTATTTTTAAAAAATTATAATTTTCTGATATATATATATATATATATATATATATATATATATATCAAATATAAGAAAATATTTTTTAATAAATTTTAATATTATAATTAAATAATAAAAAATAATTTATTTTTATTTTAAATCAGATTTATCTATATAAATTAAAAATTTATTATTATAAAATTTTGTTATTTTTATTTTATTTTAATTCATTTTAAAATTAAAATTCTCGTAGCCATTTGGATTTAATTTGTCAAAATGCGTAACGTGGTGTGGAGGCTGGTCTTCATAATGTGGCGGGTGGACGGTTCTGCCTTTTGTCTTTGCGTTTGAAGGCGGGTGTATGAAATCAAAGCTCCATTAAACCAATGCAACGCGGACGTCTGATGGGCTCTTCTTACCTTTGGTGGGGCCAGACCCACCCGGAAGAAGACTTTCACAGTCGTCGGTTGTTTTGTTTTAGTCAAAATATCCGGCTGTACGCGTTTCTTTTGATGCGCTGAAGCGTCAGTCAAGCCTGATGCAGCCGAAGACCAACCAGTTAGGGTCCCAAAATCCTACTGGTCAAACTTTATTAAAAATACCAAAGAAAAATGTTATTTATTTTTTTTCATAGCGGACAGGATTTATTTTAATCTAATATCTTGATGTGAAAAAGAATTACAAATAAATTTTAAAAAAAAAAATTTTAAATAAAAAATTATATATAAGAGTTGTTCTATATAATTAAATATAAAATACCAATCTTATACCATATGTGTGATTTAAGAAATAAAAAATAAAGTAACCTATTTAACTCTAATTATTTTTTTTATATCAGACCTATTTATATAATTTATTTATATATATTCATATAATTTATTTATATTATATATATATATATATATATATATATATATATTATATAGTACATATTTATATGTTATATAATATATAGTATATTAATAATATATATAATATATATAGTACGAGAGTTTTTTTTGGTATAAGAGAAGAGTATAAACTAAAAAAAAAACCACTATTGTTAAGTTCATTAAAATTGATACAATAACTAATAATAAGAATAAGAATTAGGAAGAGACACATGTCTCTTTTTTATTTTTTTGACGACAGTTTTAGCGAGTTCAAAGGCACCACAGGGGTGTTACTACACCGATGTGACCGTGATGCTTCTCATTTGGTCTACCTTTTATGACACGGTATGTGGATCTGAGTCTGACATTACAAAATTGATCCCTCTTCATGTGTTGTTCTATATATAGGTGCGTTGGCAATTACAACGGTGTGTGCAAAAATTAAAAAAGCTTTTTGGATTTTTTGTTTTGTGCTTGTTAATTTGCATGACAATGGAGTTCTGTTTTTCCAGGAAACATGTGTTGTGGGTTCTAATCAATTTAATATGCTTAAGTAGGTATGAGAGTTGCCCTGAGGAGGAAAGGTTGGGTTTATTAAGTATCAGGGACTACTTCGAGTCAAATGGGGTGAGGACAGAGCTCGTGCTTCCTTCCTGGACTGAAAATCTGGCATCTGACTGCTGCAGCTGGGAACGAGTCAAGTGTAATAGCACCACAGGCCGAGTGATTGAGCTCTTTCTCAATAACACTAGCCTTGAACCAGATTACTATTATAGTCATGAGAGAATTTGGTTTCTAAATGTGTCCTTGTTTCTTCCTTTTGAGGAGTTGCACAAGCTAGACTTGCATGAGAATTGGTTTAGTGATTGCTACCAAAATCATGGTACATATTACGCTTCATTACTTTTTCTTCTTTGCCTCTTTTTTCCATGTGTGCAGAAGGTTCTGAACTGACTTGTTGCAAGTGGCAGAAACATAATCATTATGCATCTATTTAAGGGATTTGTAGATAACCAAGAAAATTGTTCTGGCAGGTTTTGAGAAGATATCCATTTTGAAGAAGTTGGAAGTCCTGGATCTTACGGCGAACTGCTTCCACAACAATATACTACAGTTTCTAGGTGAAATCACATCTCTAAGAACTTTGAACCTGAGTGACAACAAGTTTGAAGGATCTTTTCCAATCAAAGGTACTTAGATATGTATACAACAATGTCTTTCATCAAACATTTTTTTTTGGGTTAAAAATTCATTTAATTCTTTTAATTATTCATCTTTTTAAATTTTAAATTATAATTTTTATTAACAAAAAACATTTTTAAATAGATCCTAAAAAGGAATGTCAAGTAGAGTAGTATGTGATCCAAAAAGTTAAAACAAACACCCTCTTAAATATATCTCACAGTTTGTCTCAAATAACTCACAAATCTCTCTCTTGATAACCAAAAATAAAGTTTGAATATGACAAAATATAATTGTAAATTTTTGTTTAGATTAATCTTAGTTAAATTATGTATGAAGCAAGTAAAATAAAATTTATAAGATACAAGAAGTTTATTTTGCCATATAGAATAAGTTTGACAAAAGAATAATAAATTAAAACAAAAGATCTAACTTATAAGTTGATACTTTGGGGATATATAATGAAACATTTGCATTACTGAAATTTGATTTAACTTAAAAGAAAAGAAATAGAGAGAGAAATTAAATTAATTTGTAACATGTTTGGTAAGGTGGAGATTTTATTCCATTGTGACTACTACAATATATAAATCCTTCACACTAATGCCTATGACCATAATTTCTTTAAAATCTACATTTCAAACTCTTTTTTCTTTTTTCATTTTTGGAGTAATACATTTGAAACTTTGATTAAATTAATGAACAAAATAAATGTGTGTTAATTTTTTTAGTATATTTTGAATAAAACTTGTATATTATATGGTGTGAAAATTTATTTATTTCAACATATGCATACATGAAATTAGTACATATATGTTTTCATTTCTCTATGGAACAATTATAATCTATCCTCAGAGTTGAAGGCTATTGAACACCTAGAGACGTTGGATTTAAGTTATAACTATCTCAGTGATCCCCCAAAGGTCCAAGGTAAAGACATGATTCCCTTTCTTTTCCTTTCTTTAATTTCTTTTTGTTTTTATTTCTTTGTCTCATCATCAGAAAAATTATATTGATAGCTTTTTTAAAAACTTTTGGAGTTGTTCGATGCTTTCATTTTATACAATAATATTGGTAAACTTATAAATGCATTTGGGGAATAACTATTAAATACTCTATGTATCCCAGATTTTAAGTCGTTGAAGAATTTGATATTATTGAATCTAGAATACAATGGATTCGATAGCAACATCCTATCCTTTGTAAGTACCCTTACATCACTTAAAACATTGGATCTTGCCAATAACAATTTGGGGGCATCGATTTCTATAGCAGGTATCATAATCCTCTAAATTTAATTTGCATTGTTATTTTCATTTCCCCTAAAGTCATAGTACTATGTTGTTGTAATGCACTTTTTTTACTTTCTTTTTGGTAGAACTTGCTTCTTTGGAAAACTTAGAACAGTTGGACTTGAGTTACAATAGTCTAAAGAATCTTGAAGGAATTGTTGATGGTTTATCAAGATTGCAAAAGTTAAAAGTGTTGAACCTTGAAGGAAACAACATCATGAAGAGCAACCTAAAATCATCAGGTGCTGTGAATCTCCCTTTTGCATATTGCTTAGAAATTTACCGTGTATAAGAGTAACTTAAACAATGAAACTTAGAATTAGTCTCTCTTACCCAATTTATTTTCCCTTTAATATATATTTGTAGATTTGGCAAAGTTAAAGAACTTAGAAATTTTGGATCTTTCATCGATTGCCCTCAAGGGTTCCCTAACAATGCTAGTAGGTATGCTTGCTCTTCTTGCTTTAATCTTTTTCTTTTTCTCTATCCTTTCTTTTCCCTCTAGTATTTTATTTTTTTTCTTCAATTTATTTTCTTTTAAATATATATTTGCAGATTTAACAAGTTTGAAGAACTTAGAAATATTAGATCTTTCTAGAAATAACCTCGAAGGTTCCCTAACAATGTTGGCAGGTATGACTTGCTTTTTTTCCATAGGGATTGTGTGTGTTTACAGAGAGCAAGTGTCAAAAAGTTTCATTTAATTTACATGGAAATTGACAAGACCCTTATTTCCTTGAATTTATTGTTAGTTCAAATTTAGCCTATAATCTTTTTCTGTTTCTTTGTCCTTTATTTTCTTTCTTTCAATTTACTAGTATCCTTCGTATTTATTAGGAATTTTATATTTTTGTATTCATTGTTAGTTAACATTTAGCCTCTAACCTAATCATTTTCTACCCATGCTTAGTTAAGATCTCTAAAATAATTATATGGCTACTTATTTAGAAAAAAAAATTGTTAGCATAATAAATAATATGGTAATTCAAAGGTTTCAAAATATAAACTAGTGAGGAATAATCATTATTTTTTTTAAAATTTCAAATATGTAATGTCATTTTTCCTACTATGAAAATGTATCTTTTTTTTTCAATATTTCTATATATTTATAATTTTTATTTTTATATTTATATTTATTAATTTGCAAAATGATTAAAAAAATTTTAGACCACCACTATTTTTGTCCATGTAACTTTTTAATCAATTGTCTTTTCCTTTGTTATTGCACATAGTGCAAAGCCAAGGAATTGGCTCTTATGTAGCATATGAATGATATAATCTTTAAAAGTTTATGATTATATCATCAAATATTGTATTCAATCATTGACATAGGACTAATTTTAAGCCTCCATGGTCAAACCCAACATGAAACTATAAATTTTAACATAATATTTTGTCAAATGCTAAATTGGAATTGCAATTTTGGAATTCTTTTATGGTTTTAACATGTTCTTTATATATCCATTTTATTTTGGGGACAGATCTTGGCCGAATGACTTCACTAAAAGTTTTATCTTTTGCTCACAACAATCTTAATGGATCTTTAGCCCAAGAAGGTAGCTGTTAACGCTTTACTAATGCTTTAAAGTACCAATCTAAATGGATCTTTTGTCTTTTATGGAAAATGCTAAATATTTTACCATTTTTTGTTTCAGGTTTATGTGCACTCAAGAACCTTCAAGAGTTGGATCTCAGTCATAATAATCTAAGTGGAATTATTCCATCTTGTCTTGGTAAATTGACATCTCTCACACTCTTAGACTTGTCATCAAACAAACTTGAAGGGAATATTTCATCATTTCCAATTGCTACTCTCATATCCCTTAAGTATATTGATCTCAGAAATAATCTCTTTTGGGGTCAATTCTCATTTTACCCAATTTCCAATCACACAAACATTGAAGTGCTAATGTTATCAAGCAATAACCACAAGTTAGAGGTCCAAACACATTATTCACAAGATTTGCTACCTACATTTCAGCTTAAGGTTCTGTTAATGTCTAACTGTAGACTTAACAATATTCCTCAATTTCTCACTTACCAAACTAACCTGAGAGCCATCGATCTCTCCCATAATAACCTCACAGGAACCTTTCCCATTTGGATGCTTGAAAATAATACCCAATTAGAGTTTTTAAGTCTTAGAAATAACTCTTTCATGGGTTCATTTCATTTATTCTCCAATTCTAGCTTTGTCATAAGGTATATAGATATCTCAGACAATCACTTCCTTGGAAAGCTTCAACTGAATATTGATAGTATTATTCCAACCATAGAAGCATTTAATCTTTCAGTAAATGCTTTTGATGGTGACATTCCAATCTCTATTGGAAGCATGCCCTATTTATCCCTTTTAGATCTATCCAACAACAATTTTTCAGGAAAAATTCCAGACACTTTGTTAGAAAATTCCTTTAAGTTGGGAATTTTGGTGCTTTCAAATAATCAATTCAGTGGTCAAGAGCGAAAGACAAAGTCTAACAAAACTTCATTGAAGTCTTTGCAACTAAATGGAAATCAATTTACTGGCACTCTATCAAATTGGATCTCTCATTACCCAAAGCTACGATTTATGGATATAAGTGACAACTACATATCAGGTGAAATTCCTAGATTCATTGGGAATATGAGTTTGAAGCATCTGAATATGGCAGGTAATGCGCTTAAAGGAATAATTCCGTGTGAATTGTCTACATCCCAATTATCTGTTCTTGATATTTCTTATAATAATCTTTGGGGCACTCTTCCTTTTTGCTTGAAGTGGTCATCACATTTAAAGCATTTGAATTTGGAAGGGAATGGATTAACAAGTGCAATTCCAGAAACATTATTCAACTCTTCTAATATGATGACATTGAATATTAGAAATAATTCTTTGTCTGGTGAAATTCCAAAATCAATTGGGAATTTGTCCCATTTGAGAGTTCTTCAACTAGGAGAGAATAATTTGAGAGGTTTGCTACCAGAAGAACTTTGCCAATTGAATAAACTAGGTATATTGGATGTCTCACATAACTTGTTGTCTGGACCAATACCAAATTGTTTTGGTCGCATCTCTTTTGGCAAGGTGACTAAAGACACATCTAATTTTGCACAAGATAGAGTGGGGAAATATGAATATTTTGACATGTCCTACAGTTTCCAAACTAAATTAAGCAACAAAGAGTTTGATATTGAAGACGCATATAGTATCTTTGTGCAACAAGCTCAAGTTGATTTGGTGGCAAAAAATAGATTCAATGTATACAATGGCAGCATTCTTGAATTGATGTCTGGATTAGATTTGTCATGTAACCAACTAACAGGGGAAATACCAGCAGAACTTGGAAATTTGAACTTGATACATGCATTAAATTTGTCTCATAATCAATTGATTAGCTCGATTCCAAGAACTTGGGGAAATTTGGGGCAAATAGAGAGTTTAGATCTTTCCCACAACAAATTGAGTGGAGAAATCCCATCAGAATTAATTAGTCTACACTTTCTAGAGGTTTTTAGTGTGGCTTACAACAACTTCTCAGGCAGGCTTCCAGACATGAAGGAACAATTTGCCACATTTGACAACAAAAGTTATGAAGGAAATCCATTTCTTTGTGGGCCTCCACTAGATACGAGTTGCAATAATGACTTACCAGAACTACCCTCATCTTCTAATTCATGCAATGGAAAATGGCAAGACATCATTGATCCTGTGTCCTTCTTAGCAAGTTTCATGGCAACTTACCTTGTATTCTTGATGGGTTTCGTGGCTATTCTTTATATCAACCCTTATTGGCGAAGAAGGTGGTTCATGTTCATTGAGAATTTCATAGATGAATGTCATTTCATGGTTTTTTATACTATTCCCAAATTGTTTTCTAGAGTAGTTAGGAAGTCTTAGTTTACTTGATTATTTGGCTAGATTATGTATTAAAGTAGGTAGTAGTACTTTATATTGTAGTATTGGACACGTAGTTCTTGAATTTACTTACTGTCTTCATATTATTGTGTTGAGTGTCATGTTTCCATAAACATTGGATGTTAGGAAAAATTTGGATTCTAAATAAACAAATTAGATAAGATATAGATTAAATTAGATACATATTAGACTAGATATATTTTAAATTTCTTGTAATTTCAATATTGCAATGAAAACAACATATATGCATAAAAATAAACAATTAACAATAAACAACAAATAAATATTGCATTCATCACCCAATATACATAAACGATGAATATTGTAATGAAACACCATACTTTTTTAATAATGATTAAGAAGTGAGCAACACCCTTAAAGTAAACACAAAATCTTTGCTTTTATAGCACCATTAAATGTAATTGTCTTTTCTTAAACTATTATAGAGGCAATTTTTGCAAAGGCTAGACACATGAAATCAAAAATTGCAATGCAGATCAATTCATTTTAAGTTATAATGGTAATATATCAAAAAAAAATTATATTTGAAATGGTTTTTCAAGAAAGCTAGGAAGGGATGATTTAAGTTTCATTGATGTCTATGATTTATTTGTTTGGGAGATTGAAATTTTAGAATTTTATGTATGGAATTCAATTTTTTGTAGGAAAAAAAAGTACAGAATTCAAAGTTGTCTTAGTCAGTAAGGGATTTGGGAAATGAAACTATATTTTGGTAAAATTGTTATAATAATAATAATGGGCCTTTACCTCAATGGTAATGTACCCATTCTCTCATCCTTAAGTGAAGGTGTTTGATGTTACTTTCATTCCCAAAAGTGTCACATAACTTAAATGGTTTAAAGTTGAATTGATTGATTTTAGCCAAAGCAAAGTTTGAGCTATGACCAAATAAAAAACCAAACTAATTCTCAATTTTTTTAGCTTAAATGGTTCAAAGTTGAATTGATTGATTTTAGCCAAAGTAATTTTTGAGCTGACTAAATTGAAATCCAAACTAAATCTCAATTTTTTTAGTTAATTTATTCAATTCGATACAATTCTCAAAACCTTGATTGAAAATTTCTATCTCTTATCCATAATTATTAACGTACTTATTAGTGACTTAGAGTGACTCTTGCTGTTGAATGACTATGCTGTAGATTGCAGCTTTTGAGAGCAGTCTTTTACTCAACTATGGCTCATTTATACCTTGTGTTCACAATTTTTTAAATTTCCAATGGAAAAAAAGAAACAATGGTTCATGCACGAGTGAATTCCCTGATGTGCCTACTTCGATACAATAGTGATTGTATTTACGGCATAATCCATTTACAGCCAATGTAAAGGAAAATTTTTCTATTCCTCTTGCCCTGGACAATATTCAATACAGAGGCAAGACCTACCAGCATGCCTCAAAAACTTCTAGCATTGGCATCTCTCATTTCAATTGTCTCTGCTTGAAACTTGCTGTCAGACATCATTTTCTAGACCATTTTGAGCTCCTTCCTTTAGCACTAATGGTGGCAGAAGGGCCTGCTTCTTCTGGTTTGTTTCTAATGCATGTGCATCCGTTGCTTTGGAGTCTTTTGGTTCCTTAGCGCCCTCCTGGAGTTGAACAAGCTGAGAATAGGCACCATCTGGATTCTTTATCAGCTCTCTGTGAATTCCTAAAAGAAGATTTTTCAAAGACTAGATTGTTGAACAGCATGGAAATGGGATGACTGAGGAACAAAGTTGACATTACCATTCTCCACAATTTTGCCCATGTGCACTACTGCTTTCATATCTGCATTTCTGATTGTTGTCAAACGATGAGCAACAACTACAGTTGTCCAGTTGTGCATAGCCTTAACCAGTGCATCTTGGACAATGTGTTCTGATTCAGCATCAAGTGCACTCACTGCTCCATCGAGAAGGAGAATTTTTAGATTCTTCAACATGGCTCTAGCTGTGGCAATTCTCTGCTTTTGTCCTCCAGACAACTGGGTACCATGCTTGTCAACCATCCCCTGAAACATAGATACAATCATCCTAATAAGAGATGCGAAGCTAAAAAACAGAATAAAAAAGAATTGGTTTAAGAATTGTGAAGTAATATGTATATAAGACGAAACAGAATCATCAATGATGGTGCAGAACACTTGCTGAAGAGCAGACAACTAAGCATTTGGCCTTCTGGAAAAAGCATTGCATGGCATTTGTTTGATAAGAGCGAGGAGATTTACCTGGGGAAGAGCGTCTATAAATTTGGCAGCAGCATTGGCAAGTTTGGTTGCTGTTTTAATCTCATTTCTTAATATTTTTTTTAATAATTTTTAAAATTTAAATAATTTATTTGTTAATTATGAATATTTCTGTTTTTGGTTTCCTTTATCATGAATTATTTTTTTTTATTATTTATTAAAATTTTTCTCCTAACAAACTAAACAAAATATTAATTAATTAACTAATTAATAACTAATTGCCGGTGGAAACAGAGTTTTCGAGATCATCTCTGTTGCTTTTGTTCTTTGGG